>RJWJ010013438.1:0-39906 GCA_004363605.1 Indri indri | reverse complement strand
GTCTAACAGTTATGATTTTTTGTAAACATTAATTAAATTTGCCTTCTGCAAGCCTGATGATTTTGATACTTCTGTGTATGATTGTATTAATGTAAAACTATCTTTTTGGAACTCAGATAGTGAAAGTAGAGAGAAATGCTCTCTAGCAACCCAGAGTAAGATTCAAAATTCCAAACCAGTGATTCCCATAAAGCTGCAAAGGCATGACAAGAATATTACTATAAGGCTTCTGCTTTATATAGCACAACTCATTTATTCAGCAAACACCTGTGGAGTACCTTTCTCATGCATATCTTTGCACTACATACAAAGGCCAAAGGGACCAAAGAAAAGCTAAAAACAAAACAACGAAACAATCCAATGGTTGGTTTATAACTGAAGGGGTTCAGGATATGCTACCCTAAAATATTTAAGCTGAAGGAATTTGAGAAAACCACAAAAGCAGGAAGGTCACTCTCACCCCACCCCTTCTGCCCTCAAGCAGGTCATAAAACCTAGGAGGAATATCTGATCTTCCCCCTGAAGCATAAGACCCTCCTTCCAGAGCTTCACTTCCAATACCTGGGGAGAAAGAAACATTCTCATCTCTGAAAACACAGGGACATAGACAAGAATGTTAACAAACAGACCTTACTAAGTTTCCCAAATTTATTATCATCTCATCACACTCTTTTGTCCAATGCTATTTCTCTTCATCAAAGCTAGCATAAAAATACACATGTTAAACCATTTCTTTAGGTCCTCATTTCTTTATGAAGGTATCATAGCACGTAAAACATATATTAAATAAATTTGCATCCTTTTCTCTTGGTAATTTGCCTTTCGTTGTAGGAGCCACAGCCATGAACCTAAGAAAAAGCACAGGAAAAATATTTTCCCTCCCTACACAGCCCCTAGAAGAATGGTTTCATTCCGGCAGCATGTTGGAATCAGCTGGAAAGCATTATGGACTTAACGTTTGTGTTCCCCCAAAATTCATATGTTGAAACTCTATCCCCCCATGTGATGGCATTTAAAGATGGGGCCTCTGGAAGGTAATTAGGGTTAGATGAGGTCCTGAGGGTGGGATCTTCATGATGGGATTAGTGCCCTTATAAGATGAGACACCAGAGAACTTGCTCTCTCTCCCTGAGCTCACAAAGAAGACATCATATGAGCAGACAGGAAGATGGCAGCCACCTACAAGCCAAGAGAAGAGACTTCGGAATTACACCTACCTTGCTAGCACCTTGATTTTGGACCTCCCCATGTCTGAAACTGTGAGAAACTAAATTTATGTTATTTAAGTTGCTCAATTTATGGTATTTGGTTATGGCAACCCAAGCTAATGAATACAGAATATAAAAAATAAAATAAAACAAAACAAACAAAGACTCCAGCCCAATGCCACCTCATGATGTTCTTATTTAATTGGTCTGGTTCTCAGGATATAGGTATTTTTGAAAGCTCTTCAGGTGATCGTACTCTGCGGTCAGGTTTAAGAACTAGCGTCCAAGGAGAATACTCAATTTTTTTCATCCATGCACTCCCGAAGTTTATAACACTCTCCCAAGAAGCTCCTCTTAGTCAGTAGAGTTACTCTATGTGAGGAGAGCCATGGGGTGCAGCTTGTGAAATTTTAATGATGCTTCCTAGGCTAACTTGTCTTCTTTCTTCCCTACTCTCACTGAGAGTCACTATGTAAGATAAAGAGCTGTTAAGGCAGAAGATGAAGACGTTGTTCTCCTTAGAGGCTTTTTGGAGACCAAATGCAACTTCAGTGCTCCGGTGAAAAAAAAAGGCCCAGTGTTTCGTGAGAGTCCAACCCACCTTCTACATGAACTTTCTTTATTTCCCTCACATTCTGAGATCAGGAGAACTGGAAGCTTTAGGGAAATCATAGAACAACAACGTTGGAAACACATTCGAGCTCTCACTAGGTGCCCTGTCTCAGCACATATGTAGTCCCACGATCTGTTGCAAAACTTTGCAAGGAGAATGGATAGTCCTAGTGTATAGGTGGGAGCTAAAACAAAACTTTGGGGTATGTGACTAGATTTTTCAGTCATAGGATTGTGAAGACTGACATACATGTTAGTCATTTACGCCATTGTATAAATTTAAGCTGATGTTAATATTAATAATAACCATATTTTGGAAATGAAAGTCATATTTTGGAAATGAAAGTCTACATTCCCATTTAAAGAATTTCAGTGTCAGGAGTTAGTAGGGAAGGCAATATGAATCTTTTCCCCCACAAAAGAACAAAGCACATTATTCTCCCCTAGAGTCCAACAACACTCAGAAGAACAGAAAGGTACCTTCCCTAAGGAACATTATCAGGTCAATACAAAAACTAATTTCAAAGCAGTTATAGTTTAAGGCCAGAGCTGAAGTTGGGGGTACAAAACAAAACCCCTGCAAACAGAATAGAATGAGTTTGCTAATGTGGTTTTTTTGTTTGTTCGTTTTTTGGGTCTTTAGTTTTTTCACTTGTGTCTGGGGGGTGCTAAAAAAAGAGAATGATTAAGTAACAAGTGAGAATGGCCATAGAACTTTAACTTTTAGCCTGGCGGGGGGGTTGATATTCAAGGATAAGCTTTTTTTTTTTTTTTTTTACTAAAATGTATAACTTCTCCCACCTCCCTGAAAGTGCATATATCCACAAAACTTTGTGTGACTATTTTTGTTTCTTTTGGATCAAACTCAGGAAAACAGACTGAGTCCCACATATAGGTCAAGGTCAAAATGATGCTGGAGGATATAAAATAGAATATAGGAATTCAGAAAGCACAAAAATAAAATATAGTATAGATGTAAGCTCTTTCAGCTTGCAGAAATTTAGAATAAGAATTTCTTCATCAGCGAAATACCCAGCTCAAAAAGTTGTTACAGGGATTAATGAGATAAAGGTTTGCAAAGTATTTGGAAGAGTGCTTGGCACATAGAGCTATCAAAATGTTGGCTATTATTTTTATACTTATCAAAATATAATGTGTAATTTTATATTATATTATTAAAATCCCTTAATCCAATTGTAAGTGCTGTAATTATCCCTATTTTATACATGTAGACACTGAGCCTTAAAGGGTTTAAATAACTTGCTGAATTAGTCAGGAATCTTTCAATTATAAGTATCAAAGACTCTAACTCAAAATGCTTCAAGTTCAAAAAAAGAGAATTTATCGGTTTGTGCAGCTGAAAATTTGAGGTAAAATCCGAATGATTGTATCAGGACCTGTGTTCTTTTCATACCACGCCTTTTTCTTCTGGAGGACAGCTACATATTCTGGCTCTGCCTCACCCCTTCTGCTAACTCCTAGCCAAAAAAAGGCTCTCTCTCACCCACAGTTTTGAAAAATCCTGGTCTTACTTGTAAGCGGGTGACTTGGGTGATGGGCCTGTGTTTGAACTAGTCACTGTCATCAGTGGATGAATATCTGGGTTATTTAGCCTGGATCACACAACCATCTCTCCAGCGAGGGATGGACTCAGACCACTGCATCCATATACTCTTCTCCCAGCAGGAGGTGGAAAAAAGAAAACAAAAAGTGGGATTCTGCAAAAGAAATAAGCAAAGAGGAATAATGGTAAGAATAAAAACAATGAATGTTTACTACATTTGCTTAAGGTCACTCGGGTATCAGTGGCAAAAAGAGACCTCAAAATGAGATCTGTTCGACTTGGAAGACCATGCTCTTAAGCACTCCCAGATATGACTTCTTGAAATTAAACATTTTGCTATTCAGTATGTACCAAGCAGTGTGCCAGGTCCTAGGAATGTAAAGCTGTATTAGACACAGTCCTGCCCTGAGGAGCTCTATTTAATGGTGGAGACAGGTATAAAGAGAAGATGAGACTGCCATGATTAAGGTGCTCAGATAGAAACATGAGGGGCTCATTAATAGCAATTAGAAGCACTTTCTCTAGGATCATTAATCACCAGTCCACATTTTGGAATTCTAGGATCTTCACCCTTCCTTTGCCAAGGAGCACCGGTGAAGAGAATGTGTTAACACAGAAGATTTATCTCCTAGTGGAAGAAGAAATTGTCCTTAGTTATTCTAATTAGGCTAAGGGAAAAGTTGATAGTGATGGTCAATTTTTGGGAAGTTGCAATACTATAATATATACAAATAGAAAAAATAAGAGTAAAATTTAAGGAAAATTAAACGTGCTAGGTGAATGCGTTAGAATAATCTGCAAATATAGATATCTTAATGTAGGAAGGTCCACAATTTTTCTTCTTTTTTTAAATGCTTTGAAGAGAGCCTAAGTTTATTCACAAAAAATTAAAAAAACAAATTCATTTTTCTTTGGCAGTTAAGGGTGAAATTGTTCATTTAATATAAAAATGACACGTTGGGTGAAACCAGCTCCATCTGGGTAAACTAGAGAGCTGACAGTGAAGCTAC
The DNA here is from genome assembly GCA_004363605.1 of Indri indri. NCBI lineage: Eukaryota > Metazoa > Chordata > Mammalia > Primates > Indriidae > Indri > Indri indri. The sequence goes on along the minus strand of RJWJ010013438.1, from coordinate 35,512 downwards.
ACTGAGCTCCAATCAGAGCTCATTTGACATTAAAATGCTCTGCTTGGCTTGCAAAGCAGAATGACTAGACTATATTACACAACACAGAATTTTCATTCATTTCAAGTAAATTTTGTGAATTTATAATGGTAAACACAAGATGAATGGCACACAGCATTCCTTAGTTAAAGTAGTGATACGAAGGGAAAAATGCAATTGTGATGCTACTAGTCTGCTTTGGAGTTAAATGAAGATTCTCACACAAAGATAGTGATAAAAAGTTGTCTGGCATTTTATGGAACTTTAGTTATCAGTGAGCTGGTAGGCTATACATTTTGAGCTTGTTCATAGTAGGAAAGTTTAGCTGCTGTTCGTAATAGGCATGTTTTGAGCTTGTTCATAATGGGCATATTTAGCTGCTGTTCTGGTCTGGCAGATCCTTTAGGAGGAGCAGCCCTCCTCTACTCAGCAGCATCCACCTATCGATGGTCTCATTTTACACAATCTGTCATGGACATCTGCTAAGGAAAATCTTTTACTTAAAAAAAAGAATTCAGAACTCAACTGAATGTGCAAAGAAGAATGTAAGAAATATGAAAATCACCTCTATATACTTTGATCTTAAACCTTAACAAGTATGCTTTCTATTTAGTATTGAGCTGCGGAGAGTAAGGCTTAGCATTTGATAAAATCAGCTGATGCATCTAATTAAACGGCTGAGTATTTTTGAAGAATAATTAGCCTCACTACTTTAACACCTTAGATGTAGATAGATGTTATGAACGGAATGTTTGTGCCCTACACACACAAAATTCATATGTTGAAGCCCTAATCCCCAGCGTGACTGTGTTTGGAGTAAGGAAGGAATTCAAGCTAAATGAAGCGAGAAGGGTAGGGCCCTGATCCAATAGGATTAATGTCCTTATAAGAAGAGACACCACAGAGCTTGCTTGATGTTGGACTTTCCAGCCTTCAGAACTGTGAAAAAAATAGATTTCTGTTGTTCGAACTGTCAAGGCTGTGGCATTTTTTTACGGCAGCCCAAGCTGGCCGATGCAATAGATAAGGCTGTTGTCCCCATATATGGTTATTATATCTGCCTGTCTACATACGAATGAAGAGATATCACAGATCTTATTAAATATCATTAGTAAATTAATTTATTGACAGTAATAATTATTTTTCTAAATTTCTATTCTAGTGGTACTTATAATTTTAAAAATGAGATTTACCTAGTTCAATTGTCCTCACTATTTCCACTTCAGAATTCTGCCATCCTCTACCCCATCATCTATCTAGCAATGGACTACTTGCAATTCCTAACGTGCATTGTATTTTATACCTCCATATGGTTGAGCATAATATTCTCTCTACTTAGGATTCCATTCTGTCTTTTGTAGAACTAACAAACTTCTAATCTTTCAGTATTCAAGTTATATGTCACATTTACATTCTTCGTGAAGCTTAACCTAGATAGGCAGAATACTCCTCTTTCCTCTGAGCCACCAGCGTATCTTGTACAAAGTTTAATTAATGGATTTAGACAATTACATAAGACATATAAAATAAGAGGGCTGGAAAAATAAGAACTTGTCAGAGTTAACACTAATGTGCAATATTTCTTTGATGTAATTAAGAAGATGTCATTAAGAAAGAAAGTGTTTCTAAAGTACAGATGTTCTGGGTGATGCCAAGACCCAGGTGTCATCTAGAGAGGGAGTAGCTGAAATAAGACCTAGTTTTTGATAAGTCTAAGTGCACATGGATTCTGTAATTGCCTCAGAGGGGGCAAAGACAAGACCTGCAAGCTAGGACTCAGTGTTCAGTGAATGACATAAATGACAGGGTGGCTTTAGGTTCGCTAGATTATAGTGCAAGAAGAGACATAGTTGAGTTACTAGTATGAGTTCCAAAAGAGGATGAGCCTAAACAAGAGGATGGTAGAGTAATATTCTAGAATTGAGAATGAAATGACCCAGATCAGCAGAGGGAACCATATGAAAATAATGTAACACCAACACCATCGCTTGCATCTCCTAAATTACCCAAGCTAGAAAGTTGGAGTTATATTTGACTATGACTAATTACTCATTTGGTACAATTAGGCCATGTCTTAGATATTCTGGTTTTTACATATTTTTTAGATCCCATCCTCCTTTCTATCTCCAAGAACTTTTGCTTATGTTATTCAATTAGAGTCACTACAATACTGGATGTCTTTGTTTTGCTCTTCAAGGTTCACTCCTCAGCCATTCTCCCCTGGCTCTGCACCCTGGGAGGACATGCTGTATGGTTTTAGGTCTGGTTAGGCTAATAGAGAGAGCTGTAGAAGGAGACTGGAATGAGGGAAGAGAGTCAGGTTGGGATATTTAACCCCCTGGTTTCCTCCCTGTGAGGTCTTTAAGGATGGCTGTGTTGTCACAACACATCTATCTACATCTAAGGTGTTAGAGAAGTGAGGCTAATTATTCTTCAAAAAATAATCTTTTAACAGGTCACTGTTGCTTTTGGAATCATCTACCCTGCATGATTCTTTGCCTAGATTTTTATAACCTTTCATTCTACTCATCCCTTTGCTCATTGTACTGATTCAAGCACTATGTTTTGTGATTCCCCTGCACAAAAGACAGTGTCCATACCTTTGAAATTCACCCATGTGCACACCCTCTTTGATTTATCCTAGGTTGAGTGTGCCATCTGTTGAAAGCCTGACATACGTGGGCTCTTAGCTCATCTCCTCAGGCAGTCCCACTCTCCTAGCTCTTTCTCCCATCTCTTCAAATGCATATCAAAAGGAAGATCTGATCATGCTGTTCTCCCAATTTATAAATTTTCATACAAGGTGAACCAAATTTCTTTAATGTGGTTCATAAAAGCATTTATGCTTTAACCTCTGTGAGAAGAGCCTCACCTCTCAGAGTTTTTACAAAGGGAATCTGGACTTGCCATACTGAACAATATTCATTCCTCACAGCACCCGCACCAGTTCCTGTCTCCAGGCTATTGCATAAACTGAGTCCTCAGTATGAAACACCCATCTCCTTAGGAACATCCCTTTTCATTTCATTATCCAAAAATAAATGCCATTGTGTTGGTATTTCTTGATGTACCTGAAGCAGTTAGTGACCATTCACTGCAATCCTATAGTCAACTTCAAATGACAATTTATTTTAAGGATTAATTGCCAAATCTTAGGTCCACTAGATTATAAGCTTCTTAGGGAAAAGAACATGGTCATTTAAAATCTTGATATCTCTTTGAATCTTAATATCTTACTCAGTGTCTGTCATAGAGTAGATGCTCAATGAAATATGTAGAATAAATAAATATACCAACCTGCGAGTTATTAACCTAGAGATCTCACATCTGATGAAAAGGGGAGATGATCTAGTTATGACATCTTTTATTCTACTTATTTATCACTAGAATTAGTTTAGCAGATCCATCTGGCCAGGCAGATGTTATCCTTCTACCCCAATTACTTATTCCATATAAACCAGTCCTAAAACTTCAAGTCGAGAGAAGCCAATATAGGCATAATGTTATAAATGTTTACACTAAAAATTAAATTTCATAGTCATTCATTGGGGAGTACCTTCATATCATTTTCCAACAAAAACAAATATTCATCGTGCATTTTTCTTAGGAAAAGTTTGATAATTAGTTTTCAAATGAGCCATGAAAAAGTATTTAAATATTCACGCTTTTTGAATATAGTTCAATATTTGAGATATACTGTGTAGGTGAGATTTACTGAAATGACAATAAAAAGTCAATTCATTCAATTAGAACATAGGTAATGAAAATATTATATATCACACGGGTAATTTAGACATAAGTTAAATGGAGACCATCTTTCCTAAATCTATTCATATGATCCTATTAATTCCTTTCTTTGAATGTATTACCAATAAAATCACTAAACTGCAAACTTCCACTAGGATTTCTTCAGTGCTTTGTCACTCTGCTTAGTTTAATAAACAAACTTAATAAACTAAAGGGATATGCCTTCATTTTTTTTTCTGCACAGATGAAGCTTTAAAATAAAGTTTCTCACCTTCTGCTAAGCTTTCAGGAAGGCATCTGTGCCTCTGTAACTAAGCAGCTAAGAGGCTAAGCCACATATTTTTCATCTGCAAAGTCCAATCTGGATTCCGGCACTGTCTCATTCACTGTGTGAGTCCATGGCAGCCCTGGCAACTCTGCTCTGAGGATGGAGGAGGGTGACAGAGAAGCTTTTAGACATATCTAAGTCAGTCTTGGGCCAGATCGTTGGCAGTTGTTCATGCATTTCCTGTAATACATGGTTTTGTGAGATGTTGGGCCACCAGTTACAGGGAGAATCTCTCTTCTCAGGAGCAAGTAATCCTTAAGAGAGGTCAGAAAATGAAAACTGAAATGCAAGATGACAAATGCAACACTGAGGATATCGCTTTAAGGAATAGCATAAAATTTTTATCTTGCATTATTATGTGTTCCTGAGAATAAATACAACGTTACAGAGAAATTACTGATAAATTTGCTGAGATTGAACAGAAAAATGAGCAATAAAGTGATATGGATTAACTCAAAAACTATTCCTTGGCTCAGGTATATCTTAACATACGCAAAAAAATTTCAATTTAAGAGATTATTTAAACTAAAATTTTCTAAAATTAATACTAAATGCATCAGTTGAGTTTGCTTTTTAAGGAATACCTATGGGGATTCCTTGTGAAAAATTAATCATTTCGTGAAACATATACTTGGATCATAATTCTGAATAGAAATTTGGATTTTCACATACAGCAATGAAGTTATTTCATGGGATATCTGTACACTGTTTTGGACATGAGGCCCATTTAAATTGATATAAGGCAAAGATAGCATTTTTATGCCATGATCAGTTTCTTAGCCATCTAGTCTTATAGCTGCTAACACTTGGAAAATAAATGAAATGTATTTCATTCCCAGGGCAGACCTCTCAGCAATACTTCTCCAGAGCACTAAATTATAGCAATAAACTGAAGACAAAATAAATTGTCTAATCTGTGTCCATTTTGCAAGACATTTTTCTTCATAGTAAGTTTTGATTAATATGCCAACTTGAGAAGCCAAGTATATTGAAGGAGGTAAGCTCTAAAAGTAAAGCAAGGCACAAGTTTAAGCCCTAGAAATGTCTACATTTTTAAATAAGTTATAATTGATTACCAAGTCTATGTTTTTGCTTTTTAAATATTTTATAAGAAATATTTCCATGTTTTAGATGTAGTACTTATTAAAATACCACAATTATGCTGCATCTTATTAAGGCATCACAATTATGGAATCATCTTCTAGATTATTTGAAGCTTTTTTTAATACTATAGGTAATGCAATGGGCATCCTTATTCATAAACCTAGTTTATTTTTTCTCAATACGTTTTTACTCAATACGTAAATACTCAGGACTGTGATTTTCAAATGGCAAAAAAATTTAATTTTCACAGGCACATGTTACATATTGAAAGGGTTGAAGCCATCTCAGTTAAGTCATAACTCAGTTAACAGTCCTAACTGCTGAGTGGTTGGTATGTATATGCTTACTGTACCGTAGCTGCAACAGCATACGGGCATTATCATTTCAAGCTTGTTCTTGCTGAAGTGGTATGTATAAAATAAGGCCTTAAGATCGCAAGCCTTTTATTCTGTGTTCAGTGATCCTTACTGCAACGTGTTATATCATCAAACATCTGAATTTTTATGTAATTTATTGCAGGAAGATATTTTATTACTTTCATCAAATAGTACCCAAACTTTGTAATGGAAAGCATGGTGCTTCACTCTAGAGGCAGCCAGCCAAAGCTGCCCACAGGTTTTGTTTGGGTTGCTTTGGAAAACTGAAGAGTACAATGAATGTCTGACGCAGGAGGAACAAAAAGTTACCCATTTTAAGGATAATATTAGAGATTTTAGCAAATAATAATACTAGATAATATTAGAGATTTTGTCCAAATTTATGAAGATATAACACAAACAGCATAAGGACTTGAAAAAGTTCTCCGCCCAGGCCTCGTGCCCACAGAAAAGTGAACAGGTAGTTTCATTCTTTCATATACACTTTTTTCTTCGTTTTCTTACCTAGCTTTTACAAATTTTGTTCAGGGCACAAATCTTAGGAAATATTAGAGCCAGCAGCTATCTCTGTAATTTGTGCAAAACTTTGATTTGCCCAGTGACAACTTCTTATATTTCTTATTTTCTATCACTGGCAATGGTCTGCACATACACACATGATTTTTATCACATTATAAGGATTACTAAGTAAACTACATAAATTGGAAGCCAAAATTATAAATATTGTACAGACGACAAGGCTCAAGTAGTAAGTTCATTGATTCAATGTCAAATTTCGGCAGGATTATAAATTACTATATACTTGAAACTACAATTATTCAACTCGTGAATACCAAAGATCTAGTGTATTTTGAAAATACACTACTTTATAAGAATGACTGCTCTCAACCTATATGCCTGAAAACGTGAAAATCCATTTCACTTAAAGAAAAAAAATACCGTGTGCTAGTTAATGTTGAATAGTTTTGTTAACGTAAAACTTTCACTTACAAAGAGTTTAAAAAGATTTTTAAAATATTTTAAAGGTACATAGTGATAGGTGTTATTTTTTTTTTTTGTAGGCTCCTAACTTCCCTGACCACACGCAACCATAGACCCCAGACATAGTCTATGCCTGTATCCACTTATATGTGAGTGCAGGTGTGTTGCACATATACACACACACGGTCCATAGTGTTAATACACAGTATACACCCTCTTCTGTACCTTATCTTACTTTTTGAACTTTTTTCATTTTAACGTGTATCTTGGAAATCACTTCATATCCATATCTTATCCTTTCTATCAGCTGCATTATGTTCCATTGTAATCTAACATTAATTTTTTACATGAGTCCATATACCATTAGGTATTGGTTTCTTCAGTATTTCACTAATAAAAAATGCAGTAATGCATATTTTTACACATTTATCATAACACACCTGTCTGAGAGTATTTTTAATATAACTTCCTAAAAATAGAGTTTTCCTATCAAAGAATGAGCACATTTTTAATTATCGATCATTATTATCAAATTTCCTTCCAAAGAGTTTCCCGTGTTCCTCTCTGACAACGTAAGAATGTGAAACCCACACTCCTGCTGCAATGAAGTTTCAGATGCTGTCTTTGCCAACCCTACAGGGAGAAATGTCTCCACATGGTTGTTTTAATTCACATTTCCTTACTTACGAGCAAAGTTTAGGTTGAGCGTCTTTTCGCATGCCTTTTCAGTGAACTGACTGTTCATGTACTTTATTTTCCATTTTTTCCTGGTAGCTTTATTGATTTTAAGAGCTTTGTAATATATTACAAAACTCCATCATGCTTTTTGTTAAATATAACACTTTTTGCAAAACATATGATAGACTTGTCCTTTGTTTATAACATACTTTATACACAGACACGAAAAATTTTAGGTGGTCAAATTTACTAATAATTCTGTAATACTTTCAAGATTTGGAGTCATGCTTACAAAGACCTTTGTACTTAAAATTAATTTATAATTTTTATTTTATTTATTTATTGATTGATTAACTGACTGATTGATTGAGACAGAGTCTCACTCTGTTGCCTGGGCTAGACTGCCATGGCATCACACAAGCTCACAGCAACCTCAGACTCCTGGGCTCAAGCAATCCTCCTGCCTCAGCCTCTTCCCAACAGCTGGGATTACAGGAATGTACCACCACACCTGGCTAATTTTTTCTATTTTTAGTAGAAATGGGGTCTTGTTCTTGCTCAGACTGGTCTTGAACTCCTGAGCTCAAGTGATTCTCCTGCCTCAGCCTCCCAGAGTGCTAAGATTACAGGCATGAGCCACCACGCCCGGCCTACTTTTTAAAATTAATCTTTTAAAAAACATATTAAGATTTCACACTATTTACAGTCAAATCTTTAAACCATCTGGAATATACGATCATAGTATTTACAGATGATGAGAACATATCTTCCTGCACATTTTTTTTTTTATTCTTGGGATTCATTAAACTTCTCGGATCTGTAGATGTATAATTTCCTTCAAAGTTAGATGATTTTGGCCATCATTTTTCAATTATTTTTTTCTGCACACTGTTCACTCCCTCTTTTCCTGGGATGCCAATTGCACAATGTTGATTGTTTGATATTTTTTCACAAGTCACAGATGTTCTTCACTATTTTTCTGTCTTTTTGTCTCTGTGCTTGTCAGGAGCTCAACTGAGCTACCAGGCATTGGAGGAGGGGATTAAACCAAACAAGCCAAAAATTAAAAATAATAATAATAATAATAATAGGTTTTAATCACTTACTGTGATGTAATAAGCAAGAGGCTAAAACTGGAGAAAGCACCAACCCCCTCTCCCAACCTCGTTCCATTTTCCCACGTGAAACCAGTTGAGGGTCTAGTGGAGTAGCGTGCAGGCGCAGGTCATCTCGCTATTGAGGGAGCTGCAAACAAAAGGCTCTGGCGTTCCTGTGGGCTCTGAGGTGGGTGGGAGGAAGGCGAGGGGACTGGGCTAGAGCTGGAAAAGTACTGGGTACTGATTCAGAGTGAGGAAAACCATCTTGAAGTTTTCTCCTCCTTCTCTCCGCCCTTTCTCCACCCCTCTCTACCCACCAATAAGGAGACCTCAGCAGAGGTACTTGAAGAAGTCTTAGGCTTCAAGCCTCAGAGAGACCTAGGAATGGAGGTACCTGGCTAGGAATGCAAATGTCGGAAGAGGGACCTGAGTCCTTAACTGCCACTCCCCTTAGACACTGAAACCAGTGGCCACGCCCAAGTCTGCTGTGAGAACAGCTGCCCACCTGCCCCACGTCCTACCAGGTAAGTAATTGCCTATTCTCAGGCCTTAAGAATCACACACAGGTTTGTAACCCATGGCCGCCCTTCTCACGTTTCATTTTAAGCAGTTGCTAGTTCTTTACTGATTTCGTTTTCTGCGGTACCTCATCCAGTGTACTGTCCATTTCATTTGTAGTAGTTTTAATGTCTAGAAATTCCATTTGGGTCTTTTTAAATACTATCTTCCATTTCTCTCACCACGCCTAGGTTTTCCTCTATTTCCTTGTACATATAATAGCTATATAATGTATCATAGCTGTTTAAATGTCTGCCTATGTAGGCCACTTCCATCATCTCTGTCATTTCATGGTTGGTTTCTATGACTAATTTTTCTACTAATTATGGAATGTATTTTCTTCTTTGCCTACCTGGTAATTTTTTATTGGATGCCAGATACTGCGATTTTAACTTTATTGATTGTCGGATTTTGTTGTATTCCTTAAGATAGTTTTGGATTTTATTTAGGCAAGCAGTTAACAAAAATCAGCGAAAACCTTTTGAGGCTTTTGAAAAATCTTGGTAGGGCAGGTCCAGAGTGGCCATTATCCTAGGGCTAATTTGGCCCCACCACTAAGGTGATAGCCCACTGAGGAATACACCTGATGCCAATGTGTTGCAGAGTCTTTTCATGGTGGAGCACAAACTATGCTTAGGCCTGTGTGAGCAGATTAGTACTCAGCCAAGGATTTGAAAAGACCTCTCTGCAAATCTCCAGAGCCCCACCCTCTCTCCACGCAATAAATTTGCCCCCAGTGCTGCACCCCATTAAATCTAGCTCTGTTGGCCTCCCTGAACTCTGATCTCTGTCTCAATCCAGTGAGACCACAGGCATTCTTCTTCCCTGCACTGTAGCCTGGATACTGACTCTAAGCAGATGGCTGGTGAAATCATATTGCTCATTTTATTTCCCTGTTGTAGGCTTCACATTCCTGTGTACTGCCTGTTGTCCAGGCAATGAAATTATTTCATATATTTTGTCTGGTTTTCTAGTTATTTGAAGTATTAGTTTTTATTTGGGTACAATAAATTACCACAGATTTAGTAGCTTAAAACAACACAGATATTTATAATGTCACAGGTTTCCATGGGTCAGGAGTCCAGGCATGACATAATAGGGTCCTCTGGTCAGGGTCTTGCAGACTTGGAATCAAGGTGTTGGCAGGACTGAATTCTCTCCTGGACTTCCATGTCCTCTTCTAAGCTCATGCGGTTATTGGCAGAATTCAATTCCTTGCAGCTGTAGGTCTGAGGTCCCTGTTTTCTTTCAACTCTCACCCACGGGCTGCTCTCAGCTCCTAAAAAGCACCTGTAGTTCCTTGTTACGAGGCCTTCTTAACACTGGGGCAGCTTTTTTAAGTCAAGCCCAGCCAGGACTTTTTGATTCACAATCAGCTGATTGTGAATCTTCCTTTTGATACACAGTCAACTGATTTGGGACCTTAACTACATCTGCAAAATCCCTTTACCTTTGCTGTATTCTATTGGCTAAAAGCAGATGCCAGGTCCAGCATGCACTTAAGAGGAAGGAAATATACAAGGACATGACTTACTGAGAATAACTGTAGGTGTGTTCATCAGAAGACAGCAGAGTAAATCTGGTCTTTATTACTTCATCTCGGTCAAAAGTAGAAATTTTTCTTTCTAATTTTGTTTCGTCTTTTTGAATTGCATCTGCAAGTATAGCCACAAAAATATGCAATAAGAAATGGTATTAGATATTCTTCTCTTGTTGCCAATTTTAAGGGAAATGTTTCCAGTATTTTATCATTAAATGTTTGCCATGGTATATTAAAAAATTACCTATAGATTTACATGTTAAGAATGCATATTAAATTTATCAACTGTATGTTGAAGGTCAGCAAATGTCTTTACACATCAGTGGAAAGTGTTTATGAATTTTCTTTTCTATTAATAAATTGAATTATTAACATTGAACCACATTGTTCTCAACAATTAACCTGACTTGGTTATATTATATGATTTTTTTTCCTAGTATTTTATTTAGGATTGTTTACATTAATAGGTAAAAGTGAAATTATCCTGTAATTTTACTTTATTCTGTTTCTGTAATGTTAATATGTGTGTTTGTATTTGTGTATATATATCTGCTTCATTAAAAGAATCTGAAAGTTTTTCCTTTTTATGCTTGGGAATAGTTTAAACAGTCAAGGAAATTTTTTCCTTAAATGTTGTATATTTCATCATGTCTGGCACTTGGAGGGGAATTGTAGTAATTTGATTATGTTCTCACTTCCTTTTATAAAAATTGGTTTGATTACAATTTCTAACTCTTTTGAAGTCAGTTTAATTTATTAATATTTTCTTAGAAAATCATCCTTTCATTTATGTTTTCTAATATTTTTATAAAACTTAGAAATTAATCTTTCATAGTTAATGTTATTCCCACTTTACTGTTTATCTTCCATTTTATTGCTTATTTTGTATATTTATATCCCTTTGTTTTTCATTATGTTTTCAAACTATTTTACTGTTCATCCAAAAAAAAGGGACTTGTGGATTTTTTAAGAGTTGGTTTGTCTAATTTTTTATCTTTACTGATCCCATCCTTTGCTTACTTTAAGATTGCTTGCTTTTATTTTCTTTCTTGAGCTGAAGGTTTAATTAATCTTCTATACTTTCCTTAGTTAAGTTACTTTTAGTCTATATCTTTTCCTTTGCACTCTGCTATTATTGTATCACTATATCTCATAGTTTCATATGTACAAAATTATGGATTCTTTAGTAATATTATATTATTTTGCTGTTAATAAGGTAGTAATTTGCATTGGTTTTTTTAGAGTTTGTTTTTGTAATTTCTAGTTTAATAGCAAATATCAAAAATATTATCTCTACAATTTCTAAGTTTTGTAATAATATATTGATGTTCATATTATGGCCAAATACAAGATCAATATATGTAAATGTTCTATGGTTACTTGCAAAGGGGGACTTTTTTATAATTCACTCAAGTGAATTTATAAAATAAATTCACTCGTGTCATTTTTAGAAATTACAAATATTTCAGTAGAAATTTTTAGATATTAAGTTTGATATATGTAAGTTCAGGAATTATGGCCCACTGTTGTTTGTTTAGACTTTAATATAGTCTGTATTATAAAGCTCAAAAACAGTACAGGTTCAAAATCCCTTGTCCACCATAATAATATTCAAAAGAAGTCTGAAAACTGAAATTTTCTTAATTCATCCAGCTGTAAACCTTGACCAGAAAAAGGGGAAAGGTTGTTTACTTTTTACTTATATTATTATGAATATTCATATCTCACTACAGACACATTAATGTGCTTGATTAAGGAAGTGCTGTTAGGTAATACCAAGTATCATCAATGTTCTATCTTTCCTAGATCAAACCATATTAAGTTCCAAAATATATCTGGCCCCCTGGAGTTTTGATAAGAGGTCGTGGACCTGTCTTTAATTTTGTTAAGAATTTTTTCCCCTAGAGCAAATGCATATAATATTTTAGCTTGTTATCTTTAATATCAATAAGATTAAGTATTAATCTTATATAGTCTATTATTCTTACTAATCTATTAGTATTCTAGAGTTTTATAAAATACTCTATTCATCCACTTTCTAAATGTTCTATTATAAAAAGAAACTACAGTATAAACAATTATTTTTTATCAAATATTAAAATTAAGAAACTAAATTTTTACAGGAAATTAAAATATTTTATAATTTTAGTTTTCATACAAAATTTTTAAATTATGAAAAATTATGTTAAAATGCCCTAGAGCTCAGCTTCATACAATGGCATTTCCATATAAAATTAAAAAGACTTCATAATAATAAGATCCTTAGTATTTTTCCAGCAAATAAATTCCTGTGAGTGAGATCCAAAATAAACTTCTTGGCCCTATTCTGTTTTCTTTCTCTGCCTTCCCCAGGTGATCTACCTTTAATACTACAGATATTTCCAAATATGCTGTCACCTCTACCCTGACATTCAATGCTTCAAACTTGTGTAATCGATTCAGTTACTCACACTTACTGTTAAGTCAGAAGATACTCCCTGAGCACCTAACACACGTCGGGAATAGTAGTAGCTGCTGAACTCATGGGAAGAAGGGGAGATGAAAAGAAAACATACAGCAATATTACCATTTGTAGGTGGCATAACGGGAGTTACAAAATGCTTTGGAAACACACAGAAATAAGAAATTAATTCACCCAGAGTATGAAGGAAGACGGGGATAAGAAAATTATGGAAAGACATTGGATATGGAACTTGGGAATTTGTGGCAATGTTCTAATTAGTCAATCATAGGAAAGATACCAAATGAAGAGGACGCAACAGTTGTGAGGCGCAAAGGTATTTAGGGAGTAAAGGCTGAAGATAGGTGGAAAGGAAATTTACGATAAAGCCTGTGTGGGGATTGCGGGTCTTGCTAGAGACTTTTGACTCTCTTTCCGTGACCGTGTTCCTGAATGAGGACTGGCTCATCATCTCTCCCGCCCATTCCTTGCTGCAGATTCCAAGATATTTTTATACTGAATGTGTTTTGCAAATCATAAACAATAATACAAATGTTAAGTATTAGATTCAATGGATTCTATTCAAATTGCAGTGTCCTAAAAGTGATCATTGAATAAAATGAATAGAATGCTGATGGTAGTTACTTTAAATAGATATGATAATAGTGAAGGATTTGGGAAAGAAAGAAAATCACGCAGAAAAGAAAATCATTTTAACCTAATGTCACAAAAGAAGACTTGGCAGTGTTATAAAAGAAGAAAGATTATTAATCATTTGTATTTTAAAATCGTACACAGACATTTTACATTTCATGTTTTACTAAATAGTTCAATTGTCATTATTCATTAAAATCTAATGCTTTATATCTCAGCACCTTTGTGACCATTTAATCATTTCTGCTCATGTTAACAATATGTGACTATAGGGAGAGGAAGCAAGATAGCCAAATAGAAACCTCCAGCAATAGTCCCTCAGCACGAACGCCAAATTCAACGACTAGCCGTGCAAGTAAGCAACTTCAAAAGAACCAAAAATCAGGTGAGTGATCATGCTACCTGGTTTCAATGTTATGTCAAGGAAAGAGGCTCTGAAGAGGGCAGAAAAGACAATCACGCCTCCCCTGTCCCCCAGCAGTGCTGCACCGGTGCACCGAGTGGAGAGAGAATCTGTGCGCCTGGGGGAGGGAGAGTGAAGTGATTGTGGGGCTTTGCACTGAAACTCAAGCCGCCCCAGCATAGAACACAGTACAGGGCAGAATTCTGCTGGTGCCCATGGAAGGAGCATTTAGACCAGCCCCGCCAGAGGGAAATCCTTTGCCCTGAAACCTGAGTTCCAGCTAGCCCCTCCACCAGCTGACAAAGAGAGCCTGGGGCCTGGACTAAATTCATAAGACAATAAAGAATATTTCAGCATTCTTCTAACTCAATTCCTTCTACCACTTTCTAAAATTCTTAGCAAACACTGTAGTTAAAGCAACTGTAGGAAGAACTTCAATAGTTAAGAATAACATAAATTGGCTGTGCTACAAACAAGCCTAACTCACACAGAGATGAAATGTCTTTCTGTGGTTCATTTTTGCAATTGTGGTCCTGATTGTATAATAGATTTTATACTTTCATATTAAAGAGGGTGGAATAACTGGACACTGATGGAGAAATTATCTAAAAATTCTTAATTTTCAAAAGTCCACATTTCATGAGTGGTCTGTGTCTTGACAGTATTAGCTTTATAATGTACAAATATCTTCACATAAAATAAATTTATGATTTTTATTAAGTGGGGTTTTTAATGAAGCAATTTTCAATTTCATTGTGTGAAAGGGAGTTGAGCTCTTTAAGAGAGACAACTTGAGAACTTTCTTTGTGACATCTAGTAAAAGAGCATAGCTTCCTTTATAGACAAAGGAAAGAACTAAGTGATAAGAGCAATGGTTAATGACATTCATCATGGCATAAAGTCTACATTTAGTATGCTGAAGGATTTGGAATTATCAGTAAATCTCTATGGGAAAAAAGCAATTTCAGTATGGCACACCTAATATTTATAGCATATGAGTTGGCATAAAAGTCATTCTCTGAAATCATTTTGAAAATCTATTGATTGATTCATGTATCTCTGATATAAATTTTTTACTCCAGTAAACACACGTCATTCTTCCCCTTTCTAACTTTGACTAGATGGAAAGAAGACCAAGTGTGTGTATGTATACACACACACAAGAATATATATATATGTGTGTGTGTGTGTGTGTGTGTGTGTACCTTCAACTGATGTTGTTTCTTAAGTACAGGAAAAGGTATTTCAGGAGAAATGGAAATATATGGAAACATCCATACCTCACCATCTATCCTGCTTTCCTACCATCCCTTCCTCCAAAACATTAGCTAGCTAACTAGCTATCCCTTTATTTAGTTCAATCAAGGAAATTACTGAATGATTCCTGGCCCTTACCTAGTGATGGGGTTCAAGATATGCTACCCCAAAATGGTACTTTGGCATTTGGAAAAACTGCAGTGGCAGGAAGGTCACTCTCATATTCTCCAACTTTCTCCCTGGAGGCAAGTTATAAAACCCAGAAAGAATTTTCTGATTTTCCTGTGAAGCAGGTTATAAGACCTTCATGTGAGTGGTGCCCACCATGTACCCAGAGGACAAGGATGTGCTTATCTCTGAAGACACAGGGACACAAAAGAGAATCTGAACAGGACTTGCTATGTTTCCTCCAATTTATTACCATTAGATCATACCATTTTGTTCTTCAGTCATATTTCTCCATGACTATTCTTCATCAAACCTACTATAAAATGTATATAATTTAACTGCTTGTAAAGGATCCCATGTCATGTACAACTTATATTAAACAAATGTATATGCTTTTCTCTTGCTAATCTGTCTTTTGTTATAGGAGCTTCAGCCATGAACCTGAGATGGGTGAGGAAGATAATAATATTTTTCCTTCCTTTCACTTAGTCATATATAACCAATTTGCATTAAATATTTGTCAGCTGCTTTTTTATCAGTCCTTAGGAACCATGAAAAATTGATCACACATAAGGACTTGAAGAGTTTAGAACTAAACATTTATAAAACTGCTCCCAGCTAACTTAAACAAGTTTTCCACTCATTGGAAATGCTCTGTGTGTACCTCATCACTGTACAACTTTTATTTTAACATTATGGTAATGTAGCACTTTTTATACGGTTGCATTATTTAAATATTGTGAATAGCAGTAACAATAAAAGAATATCTGAATCAGTTCAATATGCACCCACTAATATTCACAAATACTTCATGTTACCTTTAGAAAGATAAGCAAAAGCAAGCTAATTGCAAAATGATGAACACTTTCAATATTCAACGCACTTAGAATGTAGACGAAGTTTGGCATATTTGATTTACAAGTTTCATATACAACTACTCATGTTGATAAAATATTGCCCACTGAGCAATGTATACAGTCCTTTTATCTGTGTACCTACAATGAAAAGGTAGTGCTGCTAGGCTGCTAGTTGTGTTGTTTCAGATTCCAGATTAATAGCCAATCTACTTGGAACAGATGTTAAATCCTCATTTATACTAGCGTGCATCTACCGTCTATTTCCAATGGAATGGATTTTGCTCTGATCAATAAATGAATCAGCCTAGTTATTCATCTTGTTGGAAAGGTCAAAGCAATGACAGAGGTACATCCGTTTTTGTGTCAAATAATTTCTGAGGTAGTGAATCATTTCCAAGTAGATAAACAACATTCCTGCAATTGTTCTTTGGTCTCCCACCACAGAGTTGATCATAGTTAAGCTGAAGCACTTGGGAAATTGATAGGGTTGACATTTCTGAAAACATTTTTAATCTAAAATTTTATTCACCTATGTTATATTTTCAGCCCTTGAATAGTGACCCCATTGCATAATATACGTCTAGGATGATGCTTACAAAATGCATTTGCATATGTGGGAAAATGCAGCCAGAGGATTCATCCAAAATGCAGCCAATATAATTGTTTTCAATTGCCTGCATAATAATAAAACCTCTTTGCAAGGGTAAATATTACACTTACCATGCTAATAATTAATAAAAAAGCATAATGAACCCAAAATACAAAAAATGTATAAACACATTAGCATACATAGCTTGTTAATACTTGGTGAATGGAATCCCAATGTTGTTTTCACTTGAGTGACTAAATGAGGGCAACCGCAAGTTTGCAGGAAGGTAAAGCATGAAAAGATGTTTAGACAAATCCAGAAAGTCTCTGTAAGGAAATTGTTTTGAAAGAAAAAGTACAAAGGTGATGTCTTGCTTGCTTGATGGATAGGGCAAGTTGTTTCTGGGCAGATTAAGTTACTGTATTTTACCAAGCCTATTCCCTGTAACAGAATTGGATGTGATATATGGATTCAGTCACTCTGATTTGTAGTCACTTGCTGAATTGCTACCATTCATTTTAGCCCACTTTAGCGTTGATTGACCGTGGAGTCCTGTCACTTGAAGCAAGTGGCTAGATTGGTAGAATATGGAAAATAACTCCTCACTAAACAGCTGTCCTTGGGGACAGAGCATTTTAAGGCCATAGAGCAAAGTACAGTCTTGCTAATAGACTTGGGGCCCAATTAGCATAGTAATTGTCAGTAAGTGGAAGTAGACAGACCATCAGTGTCTGTAAGGACTCCGGTGAGGTTACTGCCATTATCTAGAACTGTCCTTCCCCTTCCCCATGACTTTGGGATTTTATTATCTAGTAAAATTTCAAAACTTTAGGCAAACATGTGATTGTCAGCTTATTCAACTAAAGACTTAAATATCAAACACAATACAAATATTATTCCACAAAATAAAGGACATTCAACCTGAAGATTGGGAAGAGCATAAGAATTTTTTAAATAACCCAAAATATATTAATGATTTTTTTTCACTATAGTTTTCCTAATTTTTTTTTCAATATAGAAAATTTGGTCATTTATTGGACCAAACTGATGCATAGGCATTTAGGGAGCATCATTTCAGGGAACTAGAGAAGGCTTGCAATAAAGATTTTGGTGTTGGCCAGCCTGGAGATCCAGGAAGACGGGCTAGCATGCAGTGTCCAGAGGTAGGCATCAGTGCCTTGGTTTCAAAGCTGGAGCTTGCAGACAGCTTCTGATTTTAGGGGAAGCAGCCTTGCCTTAGAGAAAATAAGAGCTGGTCAGGTTACTGAGATCAGCCTCCAGATTAGAAGGAGAACATACAGAGACCAAATCTCTAGGACAAAGGTAAAAGGTCTTAGTAATAATTATGTAGCCCAGCTAACAGTGCTGGCATAAGAGCAGAAATAAAAGAGAAACTTAACCCTGAGTCACCTTGGTTTTTGGATTAGCAGTACTCTTTAAAAAATTACTGAGAACAGAAATATACTTGATTTGCATCACTGGGCCAGAGCTGATTCTTTATGTAGCAGTAATATCCCCAGCTATACAGATCAGAGAGTTGTGGGGTCAGGACTCAGGGCTCCTTGCAGCTCATTATATTGATGGATGACATGGTGTGATCCATCCCAACATCACGGGAAGCTTCCCTATATTCCCTTTCTTATTTCTCTGGAAAATTTGGTGAAATTTTTATATGTAATTTTCCATCTGTGGAGTGGTTAAACAAATGTTTCTAAGTCATGAAAAGGAGATACTTAGTAGCAAAATTCCCACTCTTAAAGACAAAATATGTAGCATGAATATTATCACAATTCAACTGCAAACCAGTCCTCTTTCATATGCCAACAATCGCTCTCTGACTTGTGGTGAAGATAATCAAGCACGGAGTTTATAAAAAGGCACAACATACCACAATTTTTCAGACATATCTATAGCTAACAGTATTGGATTTCATTTCTGTTACCTTTCATTAAATCACATGAAAACAAATAAAATTTTTCTGGCGTCCTCTTAACCATTTTTTAAATGTCCAAATTTTGTTGATGCATCCTTTAACTCAGGTAGTAGCAAACTACAGCCCACAGACCACATCTGGCCTGCTGCATTGTTTTGTATGACATTCAAGCTAAGAATGATTTTTATAGATAAACATTTGTAACCAATTTGACAATAGTGCTGCCAGTGTCTAGAAGAGTTTTTCCTATGTTTTCTTCTAGAATTTTTATGGTTTCAGCTCTTACATTTAAGTCACTTAAGTTCACTTAATTTTTGTATATGGAGAGAGAGAGATCCAGTTTCATTCTTCTACATGTAGCTATCCAGTTTTCCCAGCACCATTTATTGAATAGGGCATCCTTTCCCCAGTGTAAGTTTTTCTCTGCTTTTTCCAAAGTTGGTTGTAGCTATATGATTTTATATCTGGGTTATCTATTCTGTTCCATTGGTCTATGTGTCTACCTTTATACAAGTATCATGCTGTTACGGTTATGATAGCCTTATGGTGTAATTTTAAGTCAGGTAATGTGATGCCTCCAGATTTGTTCTTTTTGCTTGGGATTACTTTGGCTATTGGGGTCTTTTTTTTGGTTCTATATCCTATGAAAACTTCTACACACAAAACTAGAAAATCTAGAGGACATGGATAAATTTTTGGATGCATAGAAATCCCAAGCTTGAATCAGGAAGAAACAGAAAAACTGAACAGGTAGTGAGATTGAAGCAGTAATAAAAAAATCTACCAATAATAATAATAAAAGCCCAGGACCAGCCAGATTCACAGCCAAATTCTACCAGAACTAAACAGTTTATGATTATTTTTTCTAGGTCTGTGAAAAATGACCTTGGTGTTTTGATGGGAATTGTGCTGAATCTATAAATGACTTTGGGCAGTTGGACATTTTAACAATGTTGGTTCTTCTAATCCATAAGCGTGCGATGTTTTTCCATTCGTTGTGTCATCTATGATTTCTTTCATCAGTGTTACATAGTTTTTGTTGTAGAGATATTTCACCTCCTTGGTTAAGTATATTCATAAGTATTAATATTTTATTTTCTTTGGAGCTATTGTGAATGGTTTTTGGTTTTTGATATGACTCTCAGTTTGACTGTTACTAGTGTATAGAAGTGCTACTGATTTGTGTACATTAATTTTGTAATCTGAGACTTTGCTGAATTTATCATTTCTAGGAGTGTTGTAGTGGAGTCTTCAGGGTTTTCTGGATATAAGATCATGTCATCAGCAAATAGGGATAGTTTGACCTCCTCTTTCTCAATTTGGATGTCCTTTATTTCTTTCTCTTGCCTGATTGCTCTGACTAGGATTTCTATTACTATGTTGAATAGAAGGGGTGACAGTGGGAAATCCTTGTTATGGTCCAGTTCTTAGAGGGAATGCTTTCAACTTCTCCCTATTCAGTATGATGTCGGCTATGGGTTTGTCATATATGGTTTTTATTATTTTGAGATATGTTCCTTTTGTGCCAGTTTGTTAAGGGGTTTTTCATAAAAGCATGCTGGATTTTATCAAATTTTTTTTCTGCATCTATTGAGATGATCATATGGACTTTGTTTTTAATTCTTTGTATGTCGTGAATCACATCTATTGATTTGTGTATGTTGAACCATCCTTGCATCCCTGGGATAAAATCTACTTGATCACAATGAAATATCTTTTTGATATGCTGCCGGATTCAATTTGCTAGTGTTTTGTTGAGGATTTTTGAATCTTCATTCATGAGGGATATTGGTCTGTAGTTTTCTGTTTTTGTTATGTCCTTTCCTGGGTTTGGTATCAGGGTGATACTGGTTTTGTAGAACGATATAGGGAGAATTCCCTCCTTCGTGATGATGTGAATAGGTGCCAATTCTTTGTAGGTCTGGTAGAATTTGTCTGTGCCTCTTTGTCATTAAATTAAAAAAATTATTTGATTTCCATCTTGATTTTGTCATTGACTCAAGGGTCATGCAGCTGTAGGTTGTTTAATTTTCATGTATTTTGTATAGTTTTGTGAGTTCTTGTTGGAATTGTTTTCTAGTTTTATTCCATTGTGGTCTCTGAGAAGATTTATGATATAATTTAAATTTTTCTAAATTTGCTAAATTTTTCTTTGTAGCCTAACATTATCTTTGAAAATGTCTCATGTGCTGATGAGAAGAATGTATATACTGCAGTTTGGATAGACTGTTCTATAGATGTCTGATAGGTCCATTTGGTCTTAAGTCCTATTTAAGTTCAGTGTTTCTTTGTTGATTTTCTGCCTCAATGATCTGTCTACTTATAAGAGTGGAGTGTTGAAGTTTCTAGCCATTACGTTGTCAATTTTTATTTCTTTCCTTAGATATAGTAGAATTTGTTTTATGAATGTGGGAGCTCCTGTGTTAGGTGCATATATGTATAGGATTGTTAAATCTTCTTGTTAAATTGATCCCTTTATCATTATATAATGACCATTTTCTTTTTAACTATTGTTGACTTAAAGTCTATTTTAGCTGATATGAGAATAGCTACTCCTGCTTGCTATGGTTTCCATTTGCATGGAATATTTTTTCCACCCCTTTGAGTCTGTGAGAATCTTTGTGAGTGAAATGGGATTCTTGGAGATAGCATATATTTGAGTTGTGTTTTTTTAATCCATTCAGCCAGTCTATATCTTTTAAGTGGGGTACTAAAACTGTTTACATTTACTGTTAGTGTTATTATGTGAGGTACTGTTCTGGTCATCCTGTTTATTGTTACCTAGTTGCTTCGCTTTCTCCCTTGTGTTACTGTTTTATAAGAACTATGAGTTTTAACTTTCAGACTTTTTCCACTGGTCATTATTGATCCATTCCATATATAGAGGGACACTCAAACAACAGCATTCCACCCCTGGCCCCTCAGAACTCATTCCTTCTCACATGCAAAATACATTCATTCCATCCCAATAGACTCAAAAGTCTTAACTTATTCCAGCACCAACTCTAAAGTCCAAAGTCCAGAATCATATCTGACTGAGATGTGGGTGAAAATCAAGGCAAAATTTATCCTGAGGCAAACTTGCTGTAACTGTGAGCCTGTGAAATCAAAGTAATCTACTTCCAAAATACAATGGTGGGACATGCATAGGATAGACATTCCCATTCCAAAAGGGGAATTAGGTAAAAAGAAGGGAGTAGCTGGTCCCAAGTAACTGCAAAACCCAACAGGAAAAACAGAATTATGTTTTAAAATGCTAGAATAATCTCCTTTGTCCCTATGTCTCACATCCTGAACACACTGGTGTGGGAGTTGACCCACCAGCCTCAGGCAGCTCCACTCCTATGGCTTTGCAGAGTGTAGCCCACGTGGCAGTTCTCACAAAGGCAACAGAAACTTCCAAAATCTCTAGGACATAGTAAAACCAGTGGTAACAGGGACGTTCATAGCTTTAAATGCCTACATCAAAAAGAAACAAAGATCAGAAATTAACAACCTAATGTCACACCTCAAGGAACTAGAAAAAGAAGCACAAAACAAAACCAAAACCAGCAGAAGAAAGGAAATAAAGATTGAAGCAGAACTAAATGAAATGGAGACCAAAAAAATTAATGTGAAGGCTCAATGGAGCAAAAATGCCCCACTTTGAAAAAAGAAACAAAATTGATAGACCTCTATATTAACCAGAAATAGAAGAGAAAGAATTCAAATAAACTCAATCAGAAATGAAAAAGGAAATATTACAACTGATACCAAAAATACAAAATATCATCTGAGACTACTACGAAAACTTCTACACACAAAACTAGAAAATTGGGTGCCTATAGCTTTCTCAGGCTGGCATTACATGCTGGTAGTTATGCAGTTCTAGGATCTCAGTCATAACCCTATTCCTCCTACAGTACCCTAGAGGGGGCTCTGTACATTGGATCCACCCCTGCAACAAGTCTCTGCCTCAACCCTCAGGCTGTCTAATAAATTCTTTGAAATGTAGGACACAATGCCTCCCAAGTTCTTACTTTCTACAAGCCTGTAGAATTAGCACCAGCTGCATGCTCCCAAGGCTTACAGCTTATACCTTCTGAAGTAGTGACCCAAGCTACACATGGGCTAGCCTGAGCCACAGCTGGAGTGGGCAAGGAGCATTGCACTGAAATGCAGAAAGCAGAGACCAGAGACAGAGATGGCTCTGGACAGCAAGCCTGTAGAGGGCACCCCGGGCCCAGCCCCTGGAACCGTTCTGCCCTCATACAGTCTAGGCCTGTGTTGGGAGGGGCAGCCCAGAAGTTATCTGAGATGCCTTTGGATTTTTCTCCCATTGTCTTGTTAAATAGCATCTGGCTCTCTTCTATCCATACTAATCTCTCCTAAAGATGCCTTTTCTTTCTTTCTTTCTTTCTTTCTTTCTTTCTTTCTTTCTTTCTTTCTTTCTTTCTTTCTTTCTTTCTTTCTTTCTTTCTTTCTTTTTCTTTCTTTCTTTTTCTTTCTTTTCTTTCTTTCTTTCTTTCTTTCTTTCTTTCTTTCTTTCTTTCTTTCTTTCTTTCTTTCTTTCTTTCTTTCTTTCATGATAAGACATTTAGATTTTATTGGAAGTGTAATGAGAAGTCATTGCATAGGTTTAAGTATGGAAGTGCTATGTGGCTACTGTAAGGAGAATGGAATGGCAGGATGTAAGAATAGAAACAGAAAGACTAGTTAGGCTATTCCTTTACTTAGATGAAAGATAATGGGACATTAATATTTTGAGATTAACTCAATGAGAATGAGTTTGTATTGTACTGTTATTGATACCTTGATATACTTTTCCATGAAATTATTAATGACCTTTTCCAGGAAAAAGGTAATTAATATACATGCAGTGAAGACATTTAAAAGTGTGACATTTCAGTACTTATGGTTTTATATGTACTTTTAAGGTGATAATGAAATTTTTTTTTTCTGCATAGTATGGGGGTACAAATGTTTAGGTTACATTGCCCTTGCCCCCTCTCCCCCAGTCAGAGCTTCAAGCATGTCCATCCCCCAGATGATGTACATCACATTCATTATGTTTGTATGTACCCATTCCCTCCTCCCCCCTCCTATCTGCCCGTTGCCTGATAAATGTTATTCCTATATGTGCACTTAGGTGTTGATCAGTGAAACCAATTTGCTGGTGAGTACATGTGGTGCTTATTTTTCCATTCTTGCGATATTTCACTTAGTAGAATGGGTTCCAGCTCTATCCAGGAAAATACAAGGTGCTATATCACCATTGTTTCTTATAGCTGAATAGTACTCCATGGTATACATGTACCACATTTTATTAATCCACTCATGTATTGATGGACACTTGGGTTGTTTCCACACCTTTGCAATTGTGAATTGTGCTGCTATAAACATTCTAGTGCAGATGTCTTTTTTATAGAGTGTCTTTTGTTCTTTTGGGTAGATGCCCAGTAATGGGATTGCTGGATCGAATGGTAGATCTACTTGTATCTCTTTAAGGTATCTCCATATTGCTTTCCACAGAGGTTGCACTAGTTTTCAATCCACCAGCAGTGTATGAGTGTTCCTATCTCTCTGCATCCACACCAACATTTACTGTTTTGGGACTTTTTGATAAAGGCCATTCTCACTGGAGTTATCTCATTGTGGTTTTGATTTGCATTTCCCTGATGATTAGAGATGTTGAGCATTTTTTCATATGTTTCTAGGCCATTATTCTATCTTCTTTTGAAAAGTTTCTGTTCATTGCAATCCCTATTAAAATACCAACATCATTTTTCATGGACGTAGAAAAAATAATTTCACACTTTGTGTGGAACCAAAGAAGACCCTATATAGCAAAAGCTATCCTGGGCAATCAAAACAAAATGGGAAGTATCAATCTACCGGACTCCAAACTATACTTCAAGGCTATAGTAATGAAAAAAGCTTGGTACTGGCACAAGAACAGGGACATTGACCAGTGGAACAGAACTGAGAACCCAGGTATAAAATCATCCTCATATAGCCATCTAATCTTGGACAAAGCAGACAAAAACATACACTGGGGAAAAGAATCCTTATTCAATAAATGGTGCTGGGAAAACTGGATAGCCACACGTAGAAGACTGAAACAGGATCCACACCTTTCACATCTCACAAAAATCAACTCATGCTGGGTAACAGACTCAAACCTAAGATGTGAAACAATTAGAATTCTAGAAGAAAATGTTGGAAAAACTCTTATAGACATTGGCCTAGGCAAAGAATTTATGAAGGAGACCCCAAAGGCAATCACAGCAACAACAAAAATAAATAAATGGGACCGGATCAAATTAAAAAGCTTCTGCACAGCCAAAGAAACTGTCACAAGAGCAAAAAGACAACCTACAGAATCGCAAAAAATTTTTGCATGCTACACATGCAATAAAGGGCTGATAACCAGAATCTATTTAGAACTCAGAAAAATCATCAAGAAAAAAATCAAAGCACCCTATCAAAAAGTGGGCAAAGGACATGAATAAAGATGCCTTTTCACTCTTTACTTGGCCAGGCTGCAGATTTTTTCACATCTTTCTGCTCTGTTTCCCTTTTAATTATGAATTCCACCTTTAGCCATTTCTTTATTCTCTCATCTTCCTATAAGCAGCCAAAAGTAGCCATGCAGCTCCTGCAGTAATTTGTTTAAAAATTTCTTCTGCAGATATTCTAGTTCATCACTCTTAATTTCTGCCTTATATAAAGCACCAGGGCATGGACACAGTTCAACCAACTTCTTTGCCCCAATTTAACAAGAATAACCTTTACTCCAGTTTTCAGTACCTTGTTCCTCAGTTCTGTCTGAGATCTCATCAGACTGGTCATTACTGTCCATATTTCTACCAGCATTCTGGTCATGACCACTTAGCTAATCACTTAGAAGTTCCATATTTTCCCTATAGTTCTTCTCTTTAAACCCTCACCAGAATTGCCCTTAATGCTCTGTTTATGCCAATCTAGGCTTTTTCTAGCCTGCTTCTCCGAGTTCTTCCAGCCTCTACCCATTACCTGGTTTCAAAGCCACTTCCACATTTTCTGGTAATTGTTATAGCAACAGCCTCACTTCTCAGTACCAATTTTCTGTCCTAGTCATTTTTCTGCTGCTATAACAGAGTACTTAAGACTGAGTGTTTTATTTTAAAAGGGTTTATTTGGCTCACAGTTCTGGAAGCTGGGAAGTCTAAGAGGATATCACTGGCGTCTGGAGAGGGCCTTTTTGCTGTATTATTTCATGGCAGAAGGTCAAGAAAGCTCATGTGAAAGAGTGCTCAATTTTATAACAATCTACTCCTGCAATAATTAATCCACTCCTAAAATAATGGCATGAATCCATTAACAAAGACAGAGCCTTCATACTCTAATCAACTCTTAAAGGTCCCACCTCTTAATAGCATCACAATGGCAATTAAATTTCAACATGAGTTTTAGAGGAAACAAGCCAAGCAACCACCATTCTATTAGGTGCCCAAATCAAAATGTAACAGTCACCTTAGATGTTCACTTCTCCATCACATTTCATCTTCATTCTATCATTGTACTTCTGAAATGTTTATTCTGATCACTCCAAGTTTTTATCCCCATGAAAATCACTTTATTTTACAGCTTCAACATTTTAAAAATCTGTGTCAATAACCTCCTATCAGCCTAATTTTGGCCTCTTCACACTTCAATTTTTTCTCCACACCACTTTTAGAATAAACATACATCCATAGTCTGACTAGGAGATTTATCTATTTAAAATTCTTTAAAGATAGTCCAGTATCTGCAGAATAAGATTTACATTTCTTAGCTTGGTAAGAAATTCTTCATGATCTGTCTCCCTTTCTCCTCTAATCATCAGCTTTTCCTGACCATGTGTCATAATCTTTAGGCACCAGCTTGCTCTTCATACTCACATTTAGTTATATTACTTTATGCTACTGTTCCTTGGTAACTTAAAATTCCTTCTTACCTCCTTCTCCCCTTACTCATTCTTTGTACTCGAGACCTTCTCCTCCATGAAGTATTGTGTACCTGTCTGTCCAGCCCCCATATAAAGTTAATTACCTCTTTTTTGTGTGTGATTTCATAACACTTGATAGCACATGCAGAATGTTTTATTACAAATTTTATCTTTCTGTGTCTCTACTAGATTGTGCATAGCTAGATAACAAAAGCTAAGTGAAACTCATCTTTTTATCCTCAACACCTAACACAAAGTAGCAGTAGGTAAAATATATTACAGAATTAATGGTTATGAATGAATAAAAGAATGAATGAAAACTATCTCATTTCTTTTTGCCAACAAGATTGTGTCCTAACTTCTACTCATAGTATCAACTCCTTTCACTTTATAACCCTAACACACTCTAGAGAACTGTCCTTGCTTTGACAAAATGCCCTACTAATCTTGCGCCATGAGCAAACTATGTAAACAATAAATCTGTAGTGAGTGAAATATATGTCTCTAGCTAGCTTATGATTATGCTTGGAAACTTCACTAAGAAATAATATATGTATTATGTAAGAAATAGGATTTTGCATTTGTAAAGCACTTTCATAATTACAGTACTCTTCCATATAAATTGATATTTTTAAAAAGCTTTACGCTTGGCAAAACACATATCCCTATTTTGTAGGAAATGAAATTGAGCTTCATTAAATTGTTGAAATAATTTTTTAGTTCCCAAAGTAAGGGATGAACCAGGATATAACACATGAATTCTATTTTCCAGTGCAGCTTTTCTGTCAATCACATTCACAGAAAAACAAAATGGGAAAAGTACACAACAATGTGAGTGTGTTATGCCACCTCCTACTTAGAAATGTGTATGAAGAAATAAGAAAGTAGATTCATTCTAGTTGTGTGTTTAGCTACTGGAAAGTTCCAGTGCTGAAAAGTTGAAGAAGATGACAAAGGTAATTATGTTGCTTATACACAGTCCTTTCATTTTAAATTCTTCTTGAACTTTGCTCTACTGAGATTTTTCCACTCAGGAACTTCGTGTGACTGTTTATGCCCTGAGCTGTCAATATTATATCTTAATATGAGGGAGAAATTTTTTTATCTTAAAATAAATTTTATCTAAGAATAAATTCAGTGAAATGCAACCACCCAAGTTCGCCCTGTCCCCTTGCAGTCTTAGATGAATGTGCATCTCCCTAAGCAAGGGTCGAGGTCTTTTCTGGCAAACTGACAGTTACTCAACTAATGGAGGAAAGAGGGGAAAGCAACAGCTAAATCTCTGATTGATGACTTTGAAGCAGACAGCGTTATTCCATTGAGTTTAACCTCCCCAAGCAGAAGACACATCCTAAAGTAATGGGACCTTTTTTCATAATATGTTTGTGTTAAAGAAAATACATACACTGATAGGCATTTCCCTATTTTATGTAAAAGACATGATGTTTGAATTTGCAGATGATGGATAGTACATTTGAACTTCTCAATAAAAATAGTTTTAAATTTTTCTAGCCAGCATGGAATTTAAGTGAAACAGACATGGAGCTTTTTACCTAAACCTCAGAAATAACTCCTATCAATGATGGAAGTATCAGATCCCTTGTCTTGGAATTTATCAATATTCATTCAATCCATTTATTCATTCCTGAAACAAAATTAAGCATATTCTGTGTGTCAATCATTATGATAGGCACAAGTATAATGTCTAGGCCAAAACGAGTAATGGAATGGATATGCGAGGGAAAACTTTCTGAAAGATCCAGTGCTTTCACTAATCCCTAGAAGAGAAAGAGAAAATTGGTCCAAGCAAAAGAACTAGTATGCAATTGGAACTAAAGGCAAGAGGGTCATTGGCATATATACAAATAATGTAAGAAGTTCAGTCATACCAGAACTAAGTGAGAATCAGCAGAGATGTAGGAAAGGAAACTGATTGTAAAGAGATGGAATCAACAGGATTCAGTGATTATGTGTTGGTAGTAAATCAGAGACACATGATGTTTAGTTTTCTGACTTGGATGACTGGCTGAATAATGGTGCTATTTTTTTGCATGGAAAAAAAAAAAAACACAGGAGGAGCAGCCGGAAGCATGCCTGGGGAATAACGAACTAAGCGAGAACTATCTATGAAATACTGAATGGGGATGTCCAAAAAGAAGTAAGACATACATGTTCACAGAGATATTTGGATGAGAATTTTAGTTTGTGATTTACTAGCATAGGTGTCTTAAGTAGAAATTCTACTTCTGAATATTTCATTTAATTTTTTTCAAAAATTTGCTATAAACATATGTTTTTAGTTTTAAAAAGTCAAAATTTTTGCAAGGGTTTTAATGCAAAACAGCAGTGCCCTCCCTCACCTCTACCTACTCCCTTATTTCACTACAAAAGCAAATTCTTTTAATTCTGTAGGTCTTTCTTTCTTATTCACCTTCATATTTATTTTTCTTTGTTCCTTTCTTTTTTCTTTCTTTTTTTTTTTTTTTTTTTTTTTTTTTTTTTTTTTTTTTTTTTTTTTTTTTTTTTTTTTTTTTTTTTTTTTAGAGACGGAGTCTCACTGTGTTGTCCAGGCTGGCAAAGCTTTGAACTCCCTCAGCCTCCCTAGTAGCTGGGATTATGCTGGGAGTAAGCCACCAAACCCAGTCGTATTTCTTAATAGCATACTGTACAGCCATTTTTGGCTTTTTTCCAGTTTTAGATATTATATTTTGTCTTCCTATTATGAAAGATGAAGATTTACATCTTTCATACTTGCCCTGACCTTCTCAATAGAATTTTATCACAATTTTAATTGGAAAATTAACCAGTGTTTTTGTTACTATAACTACGTAAATATTATTTAATACGTAATGTGCTATGCTTGCATTTCCATTTTTGTATAACTCTTTGTTCTCCATGGAGTTAATCGCTGTCAATTTTAAAATCCGCTTAGTTTCCTATATACCTGTCACTAATTCCTCCTCAGATATCTGCCAGAAGAGTAAATATTTTCTTAATAGTCCCAAACTGTTCAGGTATATCTGAAAGTTTACCATTTTTCCTGTTGATACCGCTGTGGGAATCCTCCGTCTTCCCACTTCAACGTGGACTGGTTACTCTCTGGCCTTCTGCAGCTGTCATCCTTGGAACGTCACTAAAGCATCATCCCTGGAAGTTACGCTTTTCTACTACCCTTAGATCCCTGTTATGGATTGAATTGTGTGCCCCCAAAATTCATGTTTTGAAGCCCTAAGCCCTAATACTTTAGAATGTGACATGATTTAAAGATAGATCCCTTAAAGAAGCAATAAAATTAAAATGAGGTCATTGAGGTGTACCCGAATCCAATCTGACGAGGGTCCCTCTGAGAAGAGGAGATTCGGGTACACAGAGAGACACCAGGGGCACGTGTGCATGGAGGGATGACCATGTGAAGAGACAGCAAGGGGGCGGCTGTCTGTAAGCCAGAGAGCCTCACAGCAAACCAACTCTGCCTGTACCTTGACCTTGGACTTCCAGCCTCCAGGACTGTGGGAAAATAATGTTCTGTTGTTTAAGCCACCCAATCTGTGGTATATTGTTAGGACGTCCCTAGAAAACTAATACAAGCCGTTAATTATTCTTGCCTCCCCACCTTCCCACTCCATTATATTCTGGTTTTTGGCAGAGGCTGTTCTTCAGTTGTTTTCTGAAAAAGAAAGATTAAAGAATATGGAGGGGGGTATTGAGTATCTGAAAATACATATATTTAAGACTTTACATTTTATGATAAATTGTATAAATATAGAATTCTAGGTTGATTACTTTCTGTCATCCTGCTCATCCCCTGCCCTACTGTGAATGTTACCTGCCATGTATCTATTATTGTATACAACTTACTGCTTGAGGATAATCACTACCTTTTCCCTCTTTCCATACAGTACTTTAACCACATTTACTCCTTCCAAACCTACAGGTTATTGTCATCATGTCATTTCATTCCATCCTCTTTTAATACATTAAGACATTGTTTTACTCTTGTATACTGCCTAGGTGTTTAAATCACCTGTATATGTTTCTGTATCTTTTCTTCATTTCTTCTGGCTTCCAAAGCCTTCCAAATGGGACAGTTTACCTACTGCCTGCAGGCAGCACTTAGAGCTTGAAATTTGTTAACTCTGCACATCTATTGATTTCAGGAACCGTGAGAAAATTTTGGTCATTATTTTTTTGATATTTTTTTCTGCTGCATTTCTTTTTCCTGCCCTCCTGAGACTCCAATACCAGGTATTGTCCCACAGGGCATCGAAACATTTTTTAAAAAATGTTTCCACAGTTACTTACATTGTAACATTTATTGATCCATCATCATGGTAATCAATTATTTTTTTGGTCATCTCCAATCTGTTTACATATCTAATGAGTTTTTAATTTCAGATATTGTGTTTTCAGTGCTAAAATTTCTTTTTTGTGTGGTTTTTAAAAGAATTTATCTATCATGTGACTATTACAAATAGAAATGGAAATTTAAGAGGCGACTTTAATATTATTAGCAAATATATTAGTGTTAAAATTTCTATTTGGCTTAATTTATAGTTTCTATTTTTCTGCTGAGATTTATTCATTATAGGCACATTTTTATTCTTGAGCATAGTTACAATAGCTATGTTAAAATTCTTTTCTGCTAATTCCAACATCTGTGTCATATTACGGTTAGTTTCCATTGATTGCCTCTTTTCATACATACGGAAAATGTTCCACGGTTTCTTTATATACATGTAGTAATTTTGAATTGTATCCTGGACACTGTAGATGATATATGATTCTGTCATGCTTCTTAATAAAGTATTGATTTGTTGTTTAGCATACAGTCAAGTTGGTTGGACATAAATGCCAAACAATTTGCTCTGAAGTTTATGGCAGTTGAATTCTTAATTTAGTTCTTTTATATCTAATTGATTGTTTATAATTTGTGCCACACATACATATTTCACAGGTCAGTAGAGTTTGGGACAGATTTTATGGACAGAATTTTATATATAAAAAATTTTGAGTTCTTTTCAGGATTTTCACCATCATTTTATCACATCTTTTCCCCCAATCCCTTTCAGCCAGAATCAAGCCCTGGTCTGATTTCTGTGGAAATCATACACTATGTATTCCCACTCTTTTTTTGGCTGGCTTCTTTTGTTTAACAGGGTGTTTGAGATTCTTCCATATACTCCGTGTGTCAGTGGAGTATTCTTTTTATTTCTGAGTTGTATTCCATCCTATACCACAAATTGTTCATCAGTTTAGCTATCGGACATTTTGCTTTCTTTTTTTTTTTTTATTTCAGCATATTATGGGGGTACAGATGTTTAGGTTATGTATGTTGCCCTTGCCCCTGCTCCCCCCCCGCAAGTCCAAGCTTCAAGCATGTCTTGATAGACATTTTGAAACATGCAGCAATTATCAATATAAATCAAACTTCTATGAAAATGTTTGTATATTTTGTTTGATTTTTCACATATGTGTTTTTATTTCTCTTGGGTAAATATCTACAGTAGAACTGCTAAAATTTATGGTAGGTATGTGCTGAAATTTGTAAGAAATAGCCAGTTTTCCAAAGTGATTGTTCTGTTTGACACATCCACCAGCAATGTATGAGAGTTTACATTTGCTATCCATTCTCATCAAATGCTGGTATTTTCAGTCTATGATTTTAGCCATTCCTGTGGATATTAAGGTTATCTCATTATTGCTTGACTGGGGTGGCGGTTTTATAGGTGTACACATTTCTCAAAACTCAGTTAACTGTACAATTGTGTTTTACGTAAGGTACACATCAACTAAAAATAAGTTTACAGCATTAAAATCATTAGAAACTGTTACCTCTTGAAAGAGCCATATCTAAATTCAGAGCTATAGAATGTCATTTTGATCTTGAAGCTGTTTCAAAGAGAAGTGTGGTAATAATTAAGTGATCAGAACATTAAACAGTGTCTGGTATATGGTAAGTTTGTAGTAATTACTTGTGAAACAAATGAGTTAAATACAATTCATAAGTAATAAAGGTGGATAAAATACAAAAAGAAAGTATGATAATTATCGTCAAGTGCCAGAACCAAGAGCTACAAAGTAAAAGTTTTTTTGCTTATCTATTTCCCCACAAGAAACAAAAAGTTCAGTCATATGTCTGTGATAATATAGTGAATATTTATGCTTTTATTCTTAACATTGAAGATTCTCTTGATTTTAGATACCTAAAATTTAATCCAGGGAATTTCAAAGTTAGGATAAATTGCTGAAGAATTTAGTGGCATAATAGTTGATCATATTAATATTAGTTTAGCAAGGATTATTAGAATTATATAATTAATAAGCTTTTATGGACATGAAATATATTCTTCTGTGTAAATGAATAGTAAAGAAATCAAAAACGTAATTTATCTTACACAAAATTCTGTGCAAAGTCAAATGGACACTTTACTGTCTCTACTTTTTATGCTATCTCAAGATTTAGATCATGACATTCAAGAAAAAATTTTAATAACCAATTACAACCTATTACTATGAATATAAAAAACAACTTTCTGTTATTGATGGTGAATTATTAAGCAAATAATGCTTAATAAACATGGATTCTCTTTTTAAAATGTTTTACAAAAGCTATAATTGATAGTGATATTAACAGTGGAGGAAATTTAAAATATAGGCACATCTAAAAAAAGGAGTGTATCTGTCATGATAGGCTAGGTTATGCTGCAGTAAAGAGCCACCTTCAAACCTCTATGGCTTAACAGAGCAAAAGTTTAAATTCTCATTTATGCTCTATTTCCACTGCAGCTCAACTGGGTCTCTACATTGCATTATTTTCCTCCTGGGACACAGAGCAGCCTCCATCTGGAGTATTGTGTCACCATGGAAGAGGTGACAAATAATTGGCTCCTAAATTTTACCCCACAACATAAGATGCATAATTCCATTCACATTTCATTGCCTAAAGCAAGCTGCAGAGCCACCACCTACATCACAGGAGCACAGAAATGCATTTCTACCACGTGCTCAAGAGGAGAACTGGAAATACTTGGTGAACAGCATTAATAAAAACCATAAGGAGCAATATAAAGAACACAATGAAAAAATTAGAGTAATAAGAACTTAGTTTTGAATTTGAGATGAATTAAAAACTAAAAACTGCTCTTAGCGAAATAAATTTCAGTAAGCTGTTAATTGGAAAATATTGTAGCAAAAATGACAAACAACTTCTACATTCTCTTCTTAATCCAGTTTATCCTTTTTTATGGTTTGTTATTGTTTTTTTTGAGACAGGGTCTAACTCTGTCCCTCGTGTTGGAGTGCAGTGGCACAATCATAGCTCACTGTAACCTCAAACTCCTGGCCTCAAGCAATCCTCTCACCTCAGCTTCCTGAGTAGCTAGGACTATAGGCTCATGCCACCATGCCTAATTTATTATTAGTATTATTATTACTTGTAGAGATGGTGTCTCACTATGTTGCCCAGGCTGTTCTCGAATTCCTGGCCTAAAGCAATCTTCCCACCTCAGCCTCCCAAAGCACTGAGATTAAAGGTATGAGCCACCACACCTAGCCCTAATTTATTTATTATTGATATAGTGAATAAAACTCTGATTTTTTTAATACAAGAAAATTACAACCTGTAGCAAGACAGTGCATATTTTGAATAAGGAAACAATTAAAATGTTGATGGCCTTACCTATATACCATGGGCAGTCTAGGCAGGGTTGAACACTGAGGACAATCTATTTTATCCTAGTTTTGCCACATTGCACGATGATAGCCTGAATATATGGTATCAAGAACTCCTAAATTAAATCTATTAGGTTCATTGGAAAGGAGATATCTGACAATACAGAAACAGCATAATGATTGTTAAATCTATCACAAAAGGGTGGTAATGGAGATTGTTCTTAATGCATATATTTTGGGGGTTTGTATCAGCATCTTTTCTCACAGATCTATGGAGGTTTATTGACACTCAAGTACCAAGGACAAAGGGAAAATATCAGTGTAACTGTAATAATTCATTTGTACACTAAGGGGCGCCAGTACCATATGTTTAACACCACATTTCTAGCTATGAAGAACTTAATTATCAAACCTCAAGTACCCTTTATTGTGACACTAAATGGGAGCCATCATTATTTAGAAAATGTTTCCCCTAAACCAACAGAAGTCCTTGAAGGCCCAACTAAAGAAAATGTTGTCTTTTGTTTATGTCAATAAATTTACTAATGTCATAAAGCTTTATGTAAATTAACTCATATAGCAACATCTTATTAAATCTCAAATTTAAATTCTTAGTATACATTTTAAAAAGCTTAGATAATAAAAATGTTTTATCATATATTCAAGGTTTTTATCTGGATTGAAGCATATGTATATTAATATTAGACCAAATAATCCCATGTGTCTTTTCCATTCTGCTTAATATTTCCGCATATGAAAAGTCAAGTTCAAATTCACATCAGTATATTTTTTTAAGAAAAAGAGTGACTATCACCTGAGATCTGTGTGGAGCTCTCATGCCTCTCCTCCTTTTCTCAGGAGCATGAGATGCTTCTAAGAATGCCAGGTCTTGGGGATCATCACAGTTGAATATACTTTTGGAAAATATCTGCATATAATGATCCTGTTACTCTGAGCAGGGAAGAAGGGCTTTATAGAATCATGTAATATATCCATAAAAAAAATAACTTCCATACATTGCAAGTGCTAGCAATGTTTGCTGTCATTTTAAGTGTTATTCCATGTAATCCTCACAATAACTCTAAGAGGCAGACATAATTATTCCTGTTTTAAAAGTAAGGAAACAAAAGTTTATAGAGGTTCGGTAAACTTGCCCTGAGTCAT
>RJWJ010013437.1:0-39761 GCA_004363605.1 Indri indri | reverse complement strand
GATTCGGGGGCATCTATTTACATTTGTTTGGGAAAGATTGAGATCACAGTGTGTGATTCAATATACACCGTTCCCCCCGATTCCTCAGCGTCTCCTTTCCTGCGCTTTGTTACACGTTCAACGTCATGAAACCAGGTGGTGCCTGGCACTCTAAACAGCTCTAAACGGGTCACTGTCAGCTCCAACGTCAATCATTTGCCTGAGGTCAGGAAGGAAAGCTGGGTTTTGACTTCATTTGCTAATGCTTCAGACTTAGGGGTTCCTCTCCCCTCCCCTCACCACTTTTCTAGTACTCCTGTTTAAGTTTAAAATGGGGCATTTATGTGTCTCATCCACACACAATGTGAACTTAGAGTCTTATTAATAATAGAACTGCTCGAGGCTGGTGTCCTGGATGTAAAATTGGGCTCTCTATTCTGAATATTTGTTTTCAGACTGTGCCAATGTTGCTTTCCAGCCTACTTATGCCGATTCACTATGTCTTCAACAAGAGCCATTTAAATATTTGCAGGGCAGTGCAGTTCTCTTCAGTGAGTTCAATTGAATGAATAGTTGAATAAATAGTGGAAGATCAATTTCTGTGAAGCAACTGTAACAGTCAATAGTATCTTTTTAAGTATGCTAACCTTTATGACTTTTAAATATTAGAAAATCCGAGCAATGTACAGCTGGTGAATGAATGTGCCCTTTTGATAATTGGATATTTTTCGGGAATACAAAGCTCTAGATTCAACAGCTGTCCAGTCGACAGTGAAAGATGCACTCAGTTGTATAAACACTGACGTTTTCTTATCCAACCCCCCAGACCCACCCCCTGTTAGTTTGCTGATACATGTCTAAGCACTCATCTTTACTGTGGTCTATGCTAATCTTGGACAAATTTTTGTTACTTATGAGCAACCTAACTAGATGTGGACACAGTAAGCGTAAATGAGAATAATAGGATCTTGTTATTTGGTGATAAATGCTTGGCATGGGAAGATACTCATGCTAAAATAAAACTTGGGAAATGTAGTGATGTGATGGAAAGATGTCAATTCCAGTCCTGTCTTGGCCATTAAAACTACCATATGACCTTAGAGAAATCAATTAACATCTGTGGGCCTCAGTTTCCTCATGATTGTAATGAAAATGTTGGATTAGATCAATGGTGTTCATCTGTGCCTCTAAAAGCCCTAGGGTCTTCTAGGAGATATTAGATGACATACGATTTATCCTCTCTTTGTCATTTCTGCAGCTTAAGTTTCCTTAGGGGCTGGAATAAAACTTTGCCATAATTCTATTTTACTATGTAACTGCTCGATTTGAATTTTATCAGCATTCGTGGTGGAGTTGGGGTTCTGCCTTTCACCTACCCTGTACCACCCCTATTCTCAGCCTCATGTCTTTCTGACTTGACTTCTGTCCCAGGACAGACTCAAGAACTGCTTCTTCTATGATTCCTTTATTAACTATCCATCTCGTACAAGTTGCTTGTTTTCTCTGAGCTTCAATGAAATAAGTGCTTCATGTCCTCTTATATTATTTTATTTCTCTCTCTGTTATTTTTGTCTCAACAAGTAGATTGCAAGTTCCATGAGAGCCTGACTGTGGCAGCCTCTTAATTGCCTCCTCAATATCTTTTCCCCGTAGGTTCAACTTAATGGAGTCCCTGGCCATGTTTTCATTTAAAGCTGATGATTCATAATTGGTCTCAACCAGTTATGGAAATCCTGTTACCCTCTTGCAGGCTCCCTACAGCAGAGGTTGACACTATGATCCAGTTCTGATCAATGAGACTTAAGCCAACTGGAAGTCTGTAAGGAGATTAAGGGGAGGGGGGAAACACAAACAGCTTTAAATTCTCTTGGGGAAACTGTTCTTTCTCGTCTTTCTCTTTTCTCATTCTTTCTGCCTTCACCGCAATAAGATGCCTGGAGTAGCAGCAACCATATTGCAACTACGAGGCAACGAGGACGAGAAAAAGGCCAAGGAAATCTCAGGGACATGGGCCCTGACCTTGTTAAATAACAAAACCATTGACATCAACTTACCTGTGGAGTTTTGTTTGGTGAGAAAAATTTTATTTAAATAATGGTTAGAGTTTCAAATATGTAGCTGTTAATTCATTCATTAATTCAACCAATATTTTGTACGTACTTACAATATCCCAAGCATAGTACACAAAATACATTAGTAAACAAAACATAAAATAGGAGACATAAAATTAGTAATAGCCATAATAAATAAGTGAATTATAAACAATGTTTTAAAACGCAAAGTGCTATGGGGAATAAATGAACTGTGGGGGGAAAACAACTAGGAATTCCAGGTTTCAGGGTCAAGTGTGGTTGCAAATTAGATACTAGAGCTTGACATGGCAACATTTGAGCAGAGACTTGAACGAGCTGAGAGATTTAGTCACGCGATTTTATGGGACAAGAGCCATTCAGACATTAGGTGTGACCAATGCAAAGATCCTAATACAGGAGTAAATCCGGTTGGCCTGAAAGACAGCAGCGTGAAGTGAGCCGGGGGAGAGTAGATTGTGTGTGTACATGCACGCATGCAAGTGTGGTGGGTCATGTAGAAGGTCACTGTAAGGACTTTGCCTTTTTTTCTGGATGAAATGAGTAGAGACCTGAAGATCTTAAGCAGAACTATAAATGTCTGACTTACATTTAACAGGATTGCCTGACGTACTCAGTTGAAAGTGGCTGTAGGGGAAAGCAAGGATGGAAACAGGGAGAAGGGTTAGGAGATCATTGTCGTAATCCAGTAGAGAAATAATTCTTGCTTGGATTGGCACGGTAGCAACAGAAGTGCAAGTGGGAGACATTTTCTTCTTCTTCTGGATGTATTTCACAGGCGGGGGCAAGATTTCTTAATGGATTTGAGTAAAAGTTATCAAGCCTCATAATTTTAAGGTAGTAAATACACATTAAGGACAAAATAAATATCACTAAATATAAAATTGATTCTAATTTTAAAGCAAAGTCAACTGTATAGAAATTTAACAGTTACTGAAAAGCGTTTTATTTAACATGGAAATGTAACACAGTCAACAATACCTTATATCCAAACAAATGCTTATTGATTTTTGAGAAGCTATTCCATTATCCCTTTTTAGTCCTATCAGAGTACCTCAAGAGTAGGTTGAAGAATTTTACATGCCCAAGACTTCATTTATTAAGGAACAATTCCCAAATACTCACAACAGTATGAACTGAACACACAGTTCTCTTTTGCTATTTTCCTAAAACTAATTTAATGCAACCTAAATGAAGTTTTAGTGGCAATAGCATTTTTTTTTTTTTGGACAAAATATGGAGAAAAGAGGAAAAACTCAAGTTGATAATTTCAGACTCAAAATATCTGCCAAAAAGTAGATTTTAGTTGTTTAGATTTGACCTAGAAATTTGGCAGAACAACTTTGAAGATTCCATAGCATTTCATAATTGGTTATTTTGGGTTCTCAAGATAACAATATTATTAAATGTATATACGTATTTGTGCCCAAGTTTAATGTTGGCAAATCAAATTGGATGAGGTGCTACGAAGTGTAGATACTGTTGAGAAAAAGGTGCATATTGAAAAGACAATGCATAAGTCTAGGTAGCGTTTTAGTTTTCCATTGCATTGTGTGAGGTCGGGCTATAAGAGCAAGGACAATGATGTTATAATAGCAGTTTTCTTATGTGTATAAGATATTTATTGGAAACTTTCAGTCTATAATGAATTAAATTAAAAACTACAGGACAAGACAAGGTTTTGCAAGCTTTTCAAACCTAAATCTATGAGAAGAAGAAGGGCTCGTTATCAGATCTTCCTCTGAGAATGTATAGATTGTAAATTAAATACTTCCAGATATTCTGGATTTACTGATCCAAGGGTAGGACTTGTTTCTGAGACATTTAGTTTTTTGTTGTTGCTGTTGTTAGTTTACATTATGGAACATTTTATGGAACATTTTCCCATTTCTGAATATTAAACAAATATTTAAAAACTACCTACTAAGTGCTTAAGTTCCACATAAGCAATGGTGCCTATGATGAATATGGTCCCTATTCTCGTTAAATTTTTCTTATTCTATTTAAATGTTCATCTGATTTATAGAAATGTCTACACAGAATTTGGTGAGCTACAATATCAGAGTTGTAGATCTGGATGAAATCCCTACAACTTAAAGATGATGAAGCTGAGGCACAGAATGGTTAAATAACTTGGCAGGGGACATGCAGTAGCGGAGCCAGGAAGGGAATCCAGGCTTTTTAACCTTCTGTGCTTCATACTCAACCACACAGTTACAGTTGGTTGGAAGAGCAGATAAAGGGGATGGGGGGAATCTCTTAAGTTAATTAGCTAATTTTGCAGCAGGACAGATACAATTGTAAAGATTAAATCAAATGCATATATATGAATTTAAATGGATCTTGGAACTAACCCACTTTATTTTGAGAACCTGTTCCAATGGTGCAACCTAGCAAAAATAATGTGGATCCTGTCCAGACATGTTCCATTAATGCAGAACTGTCCTTGCCCTCTCTAAGAAGCAAGGTAAAAATCCACAGTCTGGCTGCTACTGTGGGACTTAAATACTTCCCATTATGGGAAAAGCCCAGTCTTAATTCTTGTCCACTACTAAGTGGAATCAGTTATGGAGTATGTGTGTCAGTCATTTCACAATCTTGATGAGAAGCAGTTTGGCATACTGAGAGATTAGAGTATAATGGGTGTAAGTGTAAACCCTGGAGGCTGCTTTCTGAGTTTAAAGCTTGGCTTTCTACTTACTAGTTGTGTGAACTTGAGTAAGTGACTTAACTTCTCTGAGCCTTAGTTTTATTGCATAAAAATGGGGATCATAATAATGTTGTTGTGAAGATTGTGTTAATATACTTAAATCATTTAGAATGGTGTCTGACACATAGTGAAATCTAAATAATTGCTATTTTTAATCACCAGGATTTGTGCAGTATTGATTTGCATGAAATAGATATTAATGAGGCATCATTATGTTTGCATGTGTGTATGTATGTATGTATATGTATGTAATGTATGTATATGTCTGTGTCTCTAGAGATCGAGTGTTTGAAACAAAATAAAGCCCTCCAAAATACAGATTCCCAAATGTATTCATTTTTTTTTCTCAAATGCTCTTAACTTTCCCTCAGAGAGTTCTTAAAAAGCAAACATTTACTGTGTATTATTGGCCTACTCCCACAAATTAGTAGTCCTCACTCTAGACTTTCTGCTTTCCTTAAAGTATACCCCTGTCTGACAGACAAATTGGCGTCCCCTGGCAAACTGAGGTGCTGAGTTAAAACAAGCCACGGCTGGGTGAGGGAGCAAGCATACACTCCGTCAGAGACACCTGTGCTTGGAAACCACCCAATTAGAGCTCAACTATGTCAACCAATCAGACTGAACGAGTTTGAATCCTTCATTTGCATAAAAGGACCTGATTGAGAACTCTGGTGAGAATTTTACCTATTTAAGCCAGACTCTACATTTGTTTTTCATAGAGTACACTTTCATTTGTGTTGAAGCCTCTATCCTAATCAATAGATTGTTTTTTTTTTTATAGAAAATAAAACTCTCCCTTTTTCCTCTTTAGATCTCATTGTCTTTTGTTAACGCTTCTCTACCCAACAAGAGGTCTTAAGGATTGGTTTTGTCTAAGACATAATGTTGAATCTGCTAGTCCCTGGTGTCCTCAAAGAGAAAGTGCACACATCTCACCCCATTATACTGGGCAGTGTTACTATTAATATATGCTCTTGTTCTCATCTTCTATTGTTGGCAGAGTAAATGTCTAGGCACATGAGAGTCTTGCTGGAAGTATCAATAGATTTGTTTCTAATCTTCTTGTTTCTCAAGGCCTGGATTCAATATATGACGAATCTTCTATTATAGGGGGCTTCTGTGTACTGTTGGATAAAATCGAGTATTTGCTCATTCATGCAAACTCTGCTCTCCATTTTATTTAAGCAATGTCAAGCCCTTCTAGGAGAGGAATAGCTGAAAGTGAGTGTTAAGTTGATTTCATCAACACATTCCTAGTAAGACACCACTGATTTCTTAGATTTCTTAGGTTAAATCCAATGGGGAGCTTTTGTTTTCACTCCACATGGATTCCATGAAAAATGATGCAAATTATAGAGAAACTGGAAGAAAAAGTTTGGTCATTCATGTTGTATGCATGAATGATATTTGTGAATGTTCAGTCATTTGACAGTTAAATTCACTAAAATATCAATAATGGCCTAAAAATAATTTTAAAAGCACACATCTGTGAAACAGCAACCATCTCTTAAAAATTTAAAAAGTACTTTAAATTATGTCGTTGAGTAAAAAACAAAACAAAACAAAACCCTCCAAGTACAGTGAACTGAAATGAATATTTCTGGGTACTTCAGACATCTAGTTTTTCTTTCAAGATCACCCTTGTCCCAGGACACTTCATTGGACCAAATGAAGAGAGAGAAGCTAGTCTTGTAAACGTCGTTGCGTTTTATGATGTGATAGCAATGAAATTACTTGTGATTTTTCTTGTCTGAATTTGTTTTTCTTGTGTCTAAATGACATTAAGAGAAAACTGGTTTCTGCATATCAGGATACATTCCCTATCCAGTAGAATGTTTTTCAGTCTGGGCTTTATACCAGAATGTATGAACTGGACATTTGCAAAATCTAGACAGCTGCTAGGGTCCCACACTCCAGTATGGCTGGAATGGGAGCATTTTAGAGGTTTTGGAAGTGCACTGCACTGGAGCCACTGATTACACTTAACTTGAAGAAAGTTGAAGACACGTGACAGACTGTATTGGGTAGATCTAATAATCTCCTTTGGCTTCAGAGAATTGTAAGTTGTCAGGGATTTTTGGCATCATGGCAAGATGTAGCATATATTGTAAAATAATATACTAATAGACAAATAGCTAGAAAACACTTCAACAAAGGTAGTGCATTCTTGGCAGAACATGACTGCATTTGGCATCAACCTCAAAGGTACGAGAGAAAATTTGGAAGCATGATCCTTTCAAATCAGGATGTTTTTCTAAGATCCATTGTTTTTTTACACTGTGATTTAGTAGCAGTAGATCTTATACTTCTAATATTTACTCTTAAATATTTAGCATGCTTTTAAAAACTTACATTTTCTATTGATATTTAAGATTAATCATTATCTGTATCCACTCCCCAAAAAGGGCTAGAATCTTATTTCAATTTTGACTTCATCTTTTTCACTAACTCTACCACTTCTCATACTAAGTTTACCTGGAATTTTTTCCCAAATGTTTATTATATTTTGGTTTTGCATTGCACATCAACAATTACTTAGATGTTACTATGTTATTATTCTTTTATGTATTTTAGAGTAAATGATATCCTTTTTTGGGTTCATTGCTTATTTGTTAGTATGTATCCTCAAGTAATTTTTTCAAAGATTGCTTAGCTTGGTAAACACTATGAGGCTTTGCTTGTCTGAATATACATTTATATTCTCTTTCGCTCGAATGCTAATCAAGCTGGGTATAGGATTACAAGTTTAAAACCATTCCCTACTTCAATTTGGAAAATACTAATCACTTATCTTCCAGTATTGAGTTGTGTTTATGAGAAATTATGGTGATGACAGGCTGATTTTTTTTTCTTTTAGTTGCTTGTTTTTCTCTGAAAATCTTTAGGATTCTATTTATTCTTGAACTTCTGAGATTTCACAATGACGCATGTAGCTTTGGCTCTTTAAATGTCTGGCTTAGCACTTTTCATTTGAAGATTCATGCTTTCTTTAAGCCTGAGATTTTGTTGTTGATATTTATTTCCCTGCATTATTTTCTTTCTCTCATTCTGGAATTCCTATAATTTAGATTTTGGAATTTCTGAATGTATTCTTCATGTCACTTAACTCTACACTTATATTTTTAACTTCCTTTTGTCTGTGTGTTCTGCTCCGTGCAAAAATGTTTTTGCTCAATCTTTCACTTCCCTAATTCACCATATCGTAAGTATTGCTATTTTTGCTCACCTATTGAAATTTTTGTTTCTGTGTGTGTGTCTTTTTTTAATTCTAAGAGCTCTAGGAGATACTTTCGCATAGAGGAAATGTTCTTTAAAGTGTTTCTACCTATACTTATTCTAATTCTTTTTGTTAGCTTTATTAACTCTTTATGGGGAGAGGGTGGTCATTCTTCTTGTTTTTAATGCCTAGCTTCTATATTATTGACTTTCTTAATATGATTTGGGCTTCATGGCTATCTCCAGCTCCATATTTGAGAATCACCATTCATTTGCACTTAGTATGACCAGAACCTACCCTCAATGAATA
Source organism: Indri indri (assembly GCA_004363605.1). NCBI lineage: Eukaryota > Metazoa > Chordata > Mammalia > Primates > Indriidae > Indri > Indri indri. The sequence goes on along the minus strand of RJWJ010013437.1, from coordinate 31,453 downwards.
AAGGAAAGAAACATTGGGAATGGAAGCTTGTCTTCCAGATGTGGAAGCTCTCATCACTCCTGCAGGTGAGTAGCTACCTGGACACTACAGGTCTTCACCAGCCCCAATACTCCTGTATAGGCAGTTGTTAAAGTTCACATAGCACAAAAGACAGAGAAAGGAAGAAATTGTCTGCTTTGCCAAAAGGAGCCTTCCAATTAAGTCTCTCTAAATGTTTCAGGGTTTTCTCTTAGTTTTTGGAATTGTTGACACTGGGTTTAGAGACTTTCAAACCTCCTACCTTAACCACAGGCTTCTCCTAGGTGTGTTCTAGACTGTAGTTTCATTCAGTTTATTTTGCTGAAGACATGATTTTATATGCTATCTTTTCAAAATTCACAAAATCTGTGTTTCATTGATTCTGCTTTTTATAGGCATAAATTATAATCACATTAAATATAAAATATTTGTGTGACTTGGAGAAGGAACATATACATATATGTTCAATCTATTCTATTTCAAAAATCATTTTTATGAGAGGAGCTTACAAAAGTGAAATTTATTTTCCCCAAGTTCAGGGTAAACACTTCCATTCAAGAATTTATTTAGCCTTCAGTACAGGGCTTTGCAAATATGGTCATGGTGAATTGTATACCACAAGCAATCTTGTACTACAAATATTTTCTTAGGTCTACTGTGAGACAGTAAGGTGAAGAGAAGGTGTTTTCCATTTTTTTATTCACCTTATACCCTTTTATTTGGGACATTATTTTCTTAGCAATGTTCTCATTACAATAGAGTTTCACCACAATAAAAATGAAATCTCCTTCCAGTTTATTGTAATTGGTGGAGATATTAATTTTTAATGGAGCTCTCATGAGGACAAGGATACATCCTTTGGGATCATGTGGTGGTTTTATCCTTAGAGAAGATGAAGTCATTTTGAATATAGAGCATTCTGCCACACGCTTAATGGGATCATCGACCAATAACTTTCTATCAGTGACCTGATTTGACTTCAGTGCTGAGTTGTCTGAAATATATGCAAGACTGTGACATTTAATTACAACACAGTTTTCAGAAATAGCATCATTACATGTTAGCCACTGGACCATGTACTTTTGGCAGTGGATATGGGCTAATTTCAACAATGCAAACTTCTCTTTTTAAACGGCAGTTACAGAGAGAGTAGAGAAACTCTCCATGCTACTGTATACAGCAACAATATTAGAGTAATGAATGTGAAGCCGCTGCAGGTGGTTGATAAAGTAATGCTGAATGTAACTCCGCATTACTCTCCCTTTCTTCTCTCCCTCCCTCTCTACCTTTCTCGTAGACTGTACTGCAGATAGTGTGAATTTACATATAACCTGTCTTTCAGCATGTTTCTGCATTAAAATATCACATTTTATGAAGTTCTGGAGGTCACTAGAATATTGCAAATAATAAAAGTGTTTTAGAAGTCTGTATAGTTTCTTATTTGATTAGGTGCTCCTGCCACCCTTTCTAATAACACAGGCTGACTTAATGCTTTCTTATTTGTAAGAAGATGGGCTTATAGTAGGAAAATGTAAATACTTGCTCACTTAGCAATTGATTCAACAGTATTGGATTCAAAATATCAATGATAGAGAGATCAATCTAAAAACAATATTTGATTTTCTATAGCAAATTTGACTTTCACATTCAGTTCAACTAGTATGCATATGCTTCTCCTGTATGTACGTTAGCTCTTTAATGTTAAATCACTTCTTAATATACATGGGAGTAATGACTCTTATTCTATTTTAGTAATGAAATGAAAAAGTTCAGTGAGTTCACTAAAGTCAATCAGTCATTGGTAGGTCCAAGGTTAAAATTCAGAAAATCTGGCAGAAATGCAGAGACGACTCCCCAGCGACCAAAAATCTTGTAACAGAGCTATAAATAGAAGAAGAGATGCCCCATGGTTCAGAAAGATGGAGGCTAGATGAAAAAGACAACGAAATCTCCAGGGTATCACTGGTGCTAAGATTCCTAAGCAACACTGAAGAGAAACTCCTGATTTCATTCTGACATAATTTGAAGCCAGTGGTAAACCGAATCTAACATAAAATGTAAAAATGTCCAAACACAGCTTGCTTATAGATTAGATTGACTCAGTTCACCAAACTTGCACTCAGAGGAAAGGCCATGATTTTTTCTGTGAGAAAATATTGTTTTACTTTAGTCCTTACTGTTCGCTTACACACTATATAACAAAAAGTTATGAGACATGTGATGAAAGAAGAAAATATAATCCATGTAAAAGAGAGAACACAGTCAATAGAAGCAAATACAGAGATGTTCCAGGTGTTGGAATGATCAGACAGGAACTTTGAAATAACTACGATCGATATGTGGAAATGGTAGATAACATGTGTAAGTAGATGGGGAAATTTATTATACACATGGACATTTTAAAAAAATCAAACAGAAATGCTAGCAACAAAATGATATGGGAAATGAAGAATTCATTTAGTGGGCTTGTTGACAATGGGACTGAGCAGAGAAGGAAACTGGTAAACTTAAAGACCGATCAATAGAAATTATCCAAAATGAAACACACACAAAGAGAGGAAAAAATAATGATAATAGTGGAACAGAGTATCTAAGGCCTGTGGGACAAAATCAAATGATCTACCATATGTGTAGTTGGAGTCCCATGAGAGGAGAGAAAGAATGAGGTAGAAGAAATATTTGAAGAGATAATGGATGGGAATTTTCCAAAAATACTTAAAGACACCAAAGAATAGCAACCACCCCTAAGTGGAGTATATAAAAAGAAATTTCCACCTAGGTACATCATAGAAAAACTACTGTCAACCAAAAATAAAAAGAATATCCTAAAAATAGGCAATAAAAGAGACAACTATATACAGTGAAACAATGATGAGAATAATGGCTGCCTTCTTAACAGAAGAAATGAAGACTAGAAAAAATAGAACAATATTTTTAAAGTACTAAAAGAAAAAGCACAGGCAATAGATCTAAATATTTATACCCCTATAATATTCTGAAATTTAAAAAAAAAATTAAGTTAAAAAAATTGTCAGCCTATAATTCTATATCCTATAAAGACACCCTTCAAACATGAAGATGAATAGTTTCAAAGAGAAAAATGATTGAGAAAATTTGTCTGCCTCATATCTCTACCACAACAAATACTAAAAGAAGTTCTTTGAACTAAAGAGAAATTATCCATGAAATTATACCAAGCCAGGACCTACAAGAGAGGGAGAAATAAAAAAAAAAAAACACTTGGAAAATGTATGGATAAATATTTGAATGGCTGTCATTGCTTGTATTCAACATTATACTGGAAGTCTTAGCTAGTGCAATGAACGTCCAGTTAGTGCTAGAAAAAGAAATGAGACACAAAGATTAAAAAGAAGGAAGTAAAACTATCATTATTCACAGATGACATAATTTTTGTGTGTAGAAAACTCCATGTAGTCCACATACACAAAATATTAATAATAACTACTAGCATAATAAGTGAATTTAACAAAGTCTCAGGACACAGGGTTAATGTTAAAAATCAATTGTATTTCTAATTACTAACATGATCAATGATAAAATGTAATTAAAAATATTGTTTACAATAGTGTCAAAACATGAAATACCTAGAAATAAATCTAACCAAAGATGAGCGATAAAACATTACAGAGAGAAATTTTTAAATACCTAAACAAATACCATACTCGTGAATTGGAAACTCAATATTGTTAATATGTTCATCTTTCCCGAAATTACTTATAGATTTGATGCAATTTCAATAAAAGTCTCAATAGGATTTTTTGAAGTGAATCTAAAAATGCAAAGGATCTAGAATAGACAAAAAAAATATCAATAAAAAAGAACAACATTGATGGATTTACGCTACTTGATTTCTGGACTTAATACAGTGTCACAATAATCAAGTCAGTATGGTATTGGCATAATAGACAGATTGATGGAACACAATACAAAATCCAGAAATAGGCATATACAAATATATGTGATAAATAAACACATATATATGATATATACATACAAAGATATATTGATATCTAACCAAAGTGGCAAATTAAATTAATGAGGAAGAGAAAATTCCTTTAAAAAAATGATGCAAGAAAGACTGGATACCCATTAGAAAAGAAATCACTCTCTGTCCCTGTCTCACTCAATACACAAAAATTATCTGAAGATACATTATAAACTTAACCATATAAACTATAATCAAAAAGCTTTTAGAAGAAAACAGATAAGAATATCCTCATAACCCTGGGGTATGCAAAGATTTATTAGAATTAAAAAGATACCACCTATAGAAGAATATTTGAATTTCATCAAAATTAAAAATATCTGCTCATCAAAATAAAATGAATAAGCAAGTGACATACTGTGAAAATATTCTTATCACTTATATTTCATGAATAACTTATATCCAGAATATATAAAAAACTTTAACGTGGCAACAATAAAAAGATGAACATCCCAGTAAAAAATGGATTCTCACTCTGTCATCCAGGCTGGAGTGCTGTGGCTATTCACAGACACAATCATAGCTCACTGCAGCCTTAAACTCTTGGGCTTAAGTGATACTCCTGCCTCAGCCTCCCAAGTAGCTGGGACTAGAGGCATGTGACAACCCTACCAGCTTGGGCCAAAGTCTTGAATAGACACTTAGCATAAGAAAATTTCAATGAGCATATGAAAAGATATTCAGCATAGTAAGCAGGGAGATTAAATTTAAAAACAAAAGGAGATGCCATTTCATTTAGCCACTGGAATGGCTAAAAAACTGACAATGCTAAATATTGATCAGGATGTGCAGTCATACATATGCTCACACAGTGTTGTCAGTAAAGTAATATTTTACAACTATTATGGAAAATGGTTTGCCAATTTCTTAAAAGTTAAACATGTTATGTCCCAGGAATTCCACTCCCAGGTATTTATCCAAGTGATATAAAAACATATGTCTACACAAAGGCTTATATAAGAATGTTCAGAGGAAATCTGGAAAAAACCAAAATATCCATATCCAAGAAAATGGATGAGCAAATTGTGGTATATTCATATGATTAAATATTACTTTGCAATGAAAGGGAATGAGCTTGGATACATACAACAGCATAAGTCTCAAAAACATATATTGATCAAAAGAAACCAGGCATAAAATAATATATACAGTATCTGCTCATCAAAGTAAATAAAATTTCAATAAAAAATGGATTTTCATTCTGTCACCCAGGCAGGAGTGCAGTGGCTATTCACAGACGCGATCATAGCTCACTGCAGCCTTGAACTCCTGGGCTCCTGTGATATGGATATAAAATAATAAATATATACAATAGATTATCTTCAAAAACAGGCAAAATAATCAATGGCAATGGAAATCAGTACAGTGGGAAAGGAGAATGGGAAAATTTCTGGGGCGATTGAAATGTTTTATATCTTCTTTTGGGTGGTGTTATGTTGTTGTTTACACAACTCTCCGAACTTGCGCAGTGAGTTAATACACACTTAAAATGTATGTATTTTATTGTAATTTTTAAATTACCCAATTTAAAAAAAAATGTAAAAGAAAAGAAAAACCAAACACAACAATTGCAGGCACCATGACTCCTTAGGAACTGTTATTTCTTAAGCGCTTGGTTTTCATCTGTTAAGAGTGTTTTAAAGCAATACTGTGATGAGTGTAGGATTTGTCGAGAGTATGTGTAGTGGAAGAGAAGGTTAGGTCAGCACCACCTGTTTCTGGCACTCTTCTGATGAGACACCAGATTGCCTACTGGCTTATTTCAGCTTTCCTGAACACAGGGAGAGTGGCGACAATACCAGGGAGCCTTATGCTTACAAGATGGACACCATATGTTTTCACTATCATTTCATAGCTGTTCTCATCTGTCTCTTTCCTTTGTCCTTTTAGCATCTGAGGTCTGGTGACCCCAAGAAATTTAATGTAAGAAGATACCATGAATGAAATAGTAACTATTTTTAATCAAACACAAAGTGAAGACTTACATGTGAATGTTCATTGTCTTCACTTGTCCAATAGCTGTTACTTATCAAATTATCACCAGAACTTTCAAACTGTGTCTTAAAATGAATATCTATGCTTTATAAGATAGTTGTGAAAACTTATTAAGAACTTCTGCGTATATTATTTAAAGATACCATTCACACATGAGAAGAATTATAAATAAAATATATCAAATGTCTGAAAATAGCAACATGTGGCAGAACTTTCAGAAAAAGAAACACGTTCGAACTTGAAGAAGACATTCAAATAAGGGAATTACATTTTTACAGTAGGATTGTGGTGGGTTATGGAGCTGGTTCTTTAATATGATCAGATTAGGATTTAATCACAAAATAATTTATGCATAACCTGAGATTTCAAAGACTTTTAGCAGCTGAATATAAAATGTGCACTTCTGCCTTCCTTTTGTTGCATTGGTGTGATTTCAGGAAAATTTATCGGCAAAACTTTGTGCTTTTGGCCACAGGCATCTGCTTGCAATTTCTTATCCTGGAGATATTTAAAATGCCTGGAGGAGGAGAGTGGAAAGATTTGTGTGTGAAAAATGACATTACTAAGGATGAGAAAAAGGAGTACAAAATTTGAGGACTGGTTCTGCGGGTTTGAGTGTGTTTTAGAATTTAATTCTAAGTCAATCCCAGAGCAACATTATCCTTTTGATTACATTTGTTTTTTCAAACTGCCCCTTGTTTGTGGAGCTAATTTCTTCTTAACCACTAAATATCATTGCTTGCCTTTTGAGCCGCACGGTGTAGTAATAAAACAACGTAATTTACTTTTGAGGAATAGATTGTGCATGTATCTTTAACACCACACTTAATGCCTACAGTTTCAGAATCTCCTTGAAGGAGTGAAGAACAATCTGTATCGGTTTTCAGTCTACTGCTCCCTTTCATGTGGGAAATTCACCACCCCCAAGGCCTTAGGAAATAGCTTCTTTCTCCTACCTGATACATAGAAATTACTTCTTTTCATCATTATCTTATCATTTTATCCAATCTCCTAATCTCCCTAACTTCTACTTTTTTTTCCAGCCCACTCTCACTTTCAACTTTTTGATGTGTGTGATTATAACTATTTATAATGTTCAGCTTTGGATCAGTGTGTTCTTAGGTGGTTACAAAATATGCTGCACCGAAGAATAATTAGTAAAAAAGAGTCGTGCCAAGCAAAAATAAATATTATTTGGAAAAGAAATATTAGGCCATTGAGAAATGTTTTTCATGTCTCAGTTGCAAATAAGATGTGATTATGATTCAGATGCAACAGAGTAAATAACTTAAGCAACTGGGGATGTAAATATCAAAACATCTTAAGTTTTGCTGTGCTTCTCCTGCTCATAGGACCAGTCTCTCTTATTGATCTTTGGAAGCAGCTGGTATGTAAAAGCCAACACAAGTCACACAGCTTGCATTTACTGGCTCTGTGTTCTCTATTTCTGGCATTTGCTGTCTTCTCAGGAGTGTGGAGTTTGCCACAGGCCACGAATTGAGATGACCCTGGTAATATTAGGCCAATTTCCCACTCCCCAGGCCCTGCAGACTTTCACACAGTTCAGTGTGGCCTTCAGTACATGAGGAAAGTTCTACTTGTTAAAACATCAAGAGTAGAATAACTGGTTTTGTATTTGCAAAGCCAAGTGAGTTTATCTGTGCTTTGTCATTCCAGGTGATTATCATCTTCACTATTCAGGTATTTGTGAGGTCAAGTGTGTACATAAGAGTTTTTAAACTCATTGATTGCTTATCTGGTTGCCAAGGAAGTTGGAAGGCAATTCTTTGGGCTCCGAGATTCATTTTCTATCAGAGTTTGTTTATTATTCAAGGCTTTCCATGCTCCTGAGTTAGTTTTATATTCCATAAAGCCTGATACTTCTCGAAGTGAAATTTCAAGTTCATCTTTTTTGTTGCTTGTCTACTAAAATCCCAGGCCTGAGCAAGAATAGAGCTGAAACTTCTGCTAGCATAAAAATATAGTCAAGCTTGTTCTCAGAGCATTTGAGGTCTTATTAGGTGCTTGCTTGGTTAACTCAGACCAACGCTTCTTGCAAATGCTGCTTGACTGGTGATACTTTGGCAACCTGGAAGGAGTGCCATCCAAATCTAACTGAGCTTTTCTTGCTTTGACCTGACTTATAATAATCCAAAGATATTTGGGGTACTATTTCCCTGATGGCGATTCCGACCCACCTATTCTACAGCAATATTTTTTGCCACAAAATGCTCCAAATATTTTAGGTATACTTTGTAACACTGATATATGTTATATTTGGGCATATTAAAATTTTTATTGTCTAGAAACAGTACATTTTTCTTATTACTTGTGAATACTTCAGGCAACTGTAGGAACATAGGTTCATAGATTAAAAGGAACATAAGAATATAAGAATATTAGGAACATAGAGTTAAGAATTACTGTTAAATGAATTGGATATATTGCCTTAACCCTATACTACTTGTAGTAAACCACTAAACTAACATGGTAATAAATGACAATGATGTAAATCTTCCTTCTGTAAGACCACTGCCAGAAACTTATTCTGAATATCGAAATGGTACTCTAGTGCAGTGGTTCTCAACTATAGAAGAGGGGGACTGGCAAGGAGGGAGATTTTTGTTCCCCTGGGGCATTTAGACATGTCTGGAAACATTTTTGTCATCACTATTGGAGGGATGGTTGTTAATGTCGTCTAGTTGAAAAAGACCAGGGACAGGAAGCTGCTAAACATCTTGTAATGCACAGCACAGCGACACTTTCAGCCTCATCCATGCACCTAGCGAAGAATTATCCAGCTCCGAAGGCCAATAATGCGGAAGTAGAGAGACCCACCTCTGAAGACTACATCTCAGAGAAATGGCTTTCTTTTAAGCCTTTAGGGAAAATAGCTACACTAAATAACAGTATGAAACAAAGAAAATTTAGCATATAAGTCCACCACCTTATTGTAGCCATGTCTATTTTCATGCAAAATTTTGACTTTTTACTGCATATTTTCACCTTATTGCAATCGCAGTACTCCTATGACTTTTGACTTTGGCATGGTGTGATTTCCAAAACATGTATATTTTAGAAAACAAGTTAAATACTTAAATATTCTTAAATTAATAGGAAAGACATAAGAGTCAAGTGTGAACATCATAAAGTTGAGAGACTGTGGAATAGACCTCCTAGGCCCTTTCTAGACTTCAGAAATTTGTGAACACATTCTACAACCTTATGTTATATTAAACAATTATTTTAAAAGCTACAAAACACCTGGGTCAGCAGTCCTTCTCAATGAGTACAGTGGCAGGGAGAAAACATTTTTGCATAAATAAGTTTGGCTGAGTTGATAGAATTTAAAGGCTAGTAGAATGGATTTATAGTGACTTCAAGTTCTAAAACTTAAAGCAAAACATTATTTTATTGCATTTGGTATCAAAAATTTCCCATACAGATCATCGGAGAAAAAAAGTACAAATACTAATAGTTCCAACTGAATAGCATAAGAGAGCTTATAAAACAGTATGTTGAAAAGGAGAAAAATATTTAATAAAAATAGCATACTATAAGGGTTATTGAAATTCTCGTCAAAGCATCTTTCATAGTGGACATTTACATAAAAGATGGAAAGAACTAGCTAAAAGAAATCTCATATTTTGATGTGATATCTTTTAAGAAGTTTACGTGTGAGTTAGTTGCAAATACTTTACCTAATTAAATCATTCAATGGTGGATTAAACTATATATGGAACAACATTTTTATCCTGCTAAATATAAATGATTGAATTCTGTAGAATCTTTGCTTTCACTATAATGAAATATATACACATTCACACACTCTCTCACACACAAAGAGAAACCTATTCTCTTTGTCAGGAGAAGAATTCAGGATGTTACTGCTTTTGAAAGTGAAGACAACAAAATCATCTCAAAAAAGACCTGAAAGTATGAGATATAATGAAGTTAACAGCTGAAAAAAGGTAAATACATCTGAACGAATCTCTGACAAAGTTTTTGCAGTGTCCACGTTACCTCTCTTTATGAGATTGCCCAATTTCCCAATTTAATTGTTTTTCTTGTTCAGATTTACTTCTGACTTACTTTTGGTTATTTCTAAATCAAGTCTACACTGAAAGGATGAAGATGCATTACCATACGGACAGTCAAAAAACTGTGCCACAGGAAACAAAGGCTATCTTTGAAAAGGAACTCTAGAAAGTGTTTCGAACAAGGCAGCCCTATTAAGGTACCTCCCAAATGGATACTTTAAAAGCAACACCACACACTTGAATGTGTGAATTATGATTTCTAAAAAAAAAAATCATGCGAGTTCATGCGTTATAATATTGCTGGTCGTACATATTTTTCTTGGGAAAGTTTATAAACCAAAGGCTGCCTGTGACCCCACCAGTAAGCATGCTTGCACTCACACACACAAGTGGGATTTAGAGAGGACACTCTTCTTTTGTAACTAGGCCAACATAATATTGTGATGCCTTGGAAACATCCTTAGATATTGATTCTGAAATATCTAATGGCACTGATTCAGATTCCGTAGAAACAAGGAGCCAGATGATCCAGTTTGTGTTTAAGATACCAATCACGTCTCTATTTAACTGAGCAGAATTTTGCATCCGAAAATAATATGTAAGTCTCGCATTTCTAGCATGACCAACAACAGAATGGACCCAGAAGATTTTGGCTTTAGAACTAGAGATCTGTCTCTATTTTAAAAGTAATCATTTAAATATTTTCTAGTTACCTAGTTCAAAAAATACTTTTCTCTTTGCTGTGATAATTGAAGATTTATACAGCACACAAACTATGTTCTAAATTAATTTTCTCTGTCTGGCAAGGGAGTCATCATTTTTCAATACATATTCTTCATTCTTCCTTTTTTTTTTCTCTCTCTCCTTTAAGGTTGTTATGACCTTCCTTCATTTAAGTATCTACTCCTCTTTCTTCTCTGTTTTAGCTCCCACTTCCCAAGCTTTCGATTAGGTTAATCCGTGTCCCGGGTTGTTCCTGGGCCATCTCACTATTTTGTAGCACATCTGGAATAATATACCAACTTAACACTTTTATTGAAAACCTCATTTTTCTACTTTCATATTTATTGCACTATATATACCATGCATAATACCAGATGACATAAAATTACACTAGTAAAATGGATTACATCTTCATATAAACCACTTTAGCCCATCTCTTTAATGTATAACACCTACCAGTTCTCTTAGTGGAGTTAACAACTGATGTTTATTCTACCGTTTTTATCTCTTCTTTCTATCCAAGCCCATTCCATCTGTTTGACAAGATGGAAAATCTTTCTGTTTGCCATTATTTCCTGTGAACAATATCACATGTCATTTTACCTAGCCAGCACAAAGTTTTGCCCCCCAGTGCAGTACATTTTCATTCAAATTTTTTGGCCAGCTAGGAAGAATTGTGACATTCATCTTACTGAAAATACAAAAGACTAAGGTACGAAGGCTACTTTGTATCTCTTCTTTGTTATTGTAGTCTGGTGTTCCAACTGAGCAAATGTAGATGTAGACTGTGATCTGTGCTTAGCCTAAACTGAGAACAGCTTTTTGGATTGGGCAATCCTCCCAGGGATATATTTGCATGTCTGATTTGCATTTGGAGAAGGGAAAGGAGAAGAGAGAGGAGTTTTATATCTGAAGGCATGAGAGGGCTCTAGGAGACAAGAATGTAGGAAATGCAGAGGATAATATGGTATCTACTTCCTGGAAGAGGGGAGGGCAAGGAATAGTACTGAGCCCTGTGAACTCAGGAATTAGATACATTTTGCCCTTTTTGGGGTGGAATCCAGCATGTGCCCAGCAGGGAAAAAAGAAGGAAAGACAGTGCCATGAGGATGCCACATTGCTGTGTAGCACTGAGGACACCAGGAGCTGTCCTGGAGAAGATAATATTCTCCTTAAAGATCAGTGACTTAAGAGAGGTAGACATCTGATTTCCCATGGACCACGGCAAAAAGCCACGAGTGGTCAAACCAGCACAACCAGTAGGCTCCTCAACATTAAAGATACTATCTTTGGAAAGTGCCAGAATTTCTGGCATAGTGGGAGAAGCTGTTCAGATCCCAAGGTTTTTTATAAGCAGGTAGCTGAGCGAAGCCTGTAACTTTGTGGGCATACATAAATGTGCCTTCATTCCAGTCACAGACTGAGGCCTGAGGACATTTGGGTATCATAAATAAGGAAAGAAGAAGACAGTGTTGGATCCATTACACGGCAAAAAAACCAAAAAAAAAAAAAAAAAAAAAAAAAAAAAAAAAAAAAAAAAAAAAAAAAAAAAACTGGCATGTCAATCTGTAAATATTTAAGATAGGGAACATACTTTTCAAAACCTCCTTTCTTTGTTTACAGTGACACATGATTTGAAGCCAGAAACACGTAGTACCTCCATTAGCCTCAGTTTGGACTTGGATTTGAATTTCCATATCCAATATTTTTTAATAGTTCTGGAATTTTATAATTTTTCTTTTGTAATTTTTATAAGTTGACATCTCTTTTATGAGCCCAATTTGATGTGTTATATGGAAAATTATAGACGTAATAGGGGCTTTGTCCATACATATGATTATTAAGCAAGGCATAAGTACCTCTTTTGACTGTAGCATGAATGCCTCAAACTATGTGAACTTTGGGGAGTTTGTTTTCAGTCTTACGGTTTGAGAACCATCAGGAAACCTTAAAACCTATTGGTCAAACTGTTTTGCTAAATCCTAATAGAATAAGAATTCCAAGAACAGAACTACCAGACTTCTGTTTCTTATGGATGACGAGGTCACCAAAAGATCACTTAAAATCTCACTTCCTCTTAACATGTGGATCTCTTAAGCATGACTTTTCATAGGTTACACTCTCAGAAGTGGTTCTTACCCAGATACTCTGGGTGTAAGTAAGGACTCTAGGATCTCTCTCCTCATCAAGCATTTAACCTGGCACCTTTTCTTAATGAGGCCTTCCAGGAGCAAAGTACAGTAAGCCACTGGCAGCAGGGATAGGGTGGCTTCTTCCACAAGTGACTCATCCTGGGCAGTTTGATCAGCTATACGGAGAAAAATTCTGTTCAACCTTGTCCTTGTGTTGTGGTCATGAAACAACTGCATAACTAATTTTTAAGAACCTTTCCAATGGTGTGTGTGCCTTGTATAAATGTTAAATTTGCTGAATTCACACAAAAGCTCTCTAAGACTCATAAAAATATTTCTTTTCAAAAAATGTTTCAGCTGCTAGCCCAAAACATTCTCTTTGAAATTATAGATAGCATTCTTATATTCTTAGTTTGGTTGATAAAAGTTTAAAATTTTTGAATTTTAAATTTGAATGGAATAGAAACTCACAGGAACAATAAGTTCATCATTTCTCTTAGAATTTCTGTGAAGTCCTATGAAAGTACATGGGATCCTTTTATTTAGCTATCTGAGTAACCAAATAGCTAAAAAGACTTTGAAAAATAACTTCTAAGCCAATGTTTATGTTATCCAAAGCTAGGAAAAATACGATGTTAACAAATTCCAGTGGGAAAAAAAGAATATATTACTGAAAGATAAGTGTTTGAATTGGGCTTTTTTAGTCATAAGGAATAGAAACTAGCCCAAAGTAGTTTACATGAGAGACAGAGATCTCACGGGAATCCCGATAAAAATGAACACAAATCCTACAGGACTGAATCAGCCTTTCTCTCAAATCTGACCCCTCATCTCTAAAGATGTCCTCTTCCAAGGAATGTGTTTTTCTGGACATAGCTTCTTAGTCTGCTTTCATTCTAGTCCTATCTCTACCCCAACTGGATTGTTCTGCTTATTCATTCATTATTCATGGGGCCCAGATGGCTGCATTTGTGCTGATGTTTCATGGCCTCAGGCTCCAAAGCAAAAAGTTCATTGACCCCCAACCCTGACTCTCATAGAACTAATTCCTAAGAGGGAGAATCTGATTGGCCAGACCAGAAGAGTCACACATTGCTATCTTGTCTATGGATGAGCCATTTCATAGGTCATGTGTTGTTGCCACATCCAATCAGCTGTGTTCAGGAAGTGGAGTGGATCTCATTTCACAGAACATGGTTGTTTAGACAAGTGTCTGTGGGCACAGGCACTTTTTCCATAGCTTTAACATTTTAAGGACCTGGTCTCTACTAAGAAATGTTAGATTTACATTTGTTCAGTCATGTATTCATTCATTAATCAAATATAGATTGTGAAACTATAATGTTCCAGGCATTATGCTAGGTGCTTCTGAATCTATTATGATATCTTCACATTAGGCTTGAATTTGTTTCCCCTAGGCTCTGCATAAATTGTCATGACCTCCAACTTTTATGAAAACTCATATTCCTTCACACTGCCATACCATTCCCAGGAATATTGTAGAAATATTTTTCTTAACAAATGTTTTTCTGCATTTTCAGAAAGAAGTTAAGCACATCTCACCCTTCAAATGCTTGATATATGCCGAATAACCGTCAATACTGAGGAATACTGTGAGATACAGGATCTAGGTTCTTACATTCCTGATTTCAATTCCATCTTATTACACTAGCCCTGTGTTGTTACCTCAGTAATATATCACCCTCACAAGACTATCCATGTTTTCCCAGGATGTTCCATTTTTTTCTTGAATTTCCGTCATTGTCATTGAAGCCATAGAAATTGTGCAGCATGTGTTACTGACAAAGGGGCATTGGATGTGACCCCCAGTCATTTGTTAAATGTTGCTGTTTGCTTAGTGACTTTGGTATTTGTGAAGCATGGCCAGGAGCGAGCAAACATTTTAGAAATTGCAAAGAGCCCCATTACATGCTGACTTGAATGGATTTCCAAAACCAGGTTTTGCAGATCAAACTTTTCTTTTGCTTCCTCCAGACAAGTTACATTTTGAGGCTGTTCCCAAGATATAGGTATTACTGAGACCTAATTCTCCCCCCACCCATTCTCTGAAGTATGAGGAATGATTTAAATTTTACATAAAACTGTAATGAGACAGATTTTAATTTTTAGCCCCCTGCGGATTTTGGAACAAACATGTTGAGGATGCAGAACCATCAAAGAGAAACGGACTTTGAAGCCTGGGATCACTTCAAGGGAATCAAAAGCAAAGAAGAGTTTGCATCATGGAGAACCCATACAAGGATACTTTGATTATTGGTATTGCAGGCCTGCCAGCTGTCAAAGAAGGAATTCTCAATCTTCAAAGACAGGATTCTTCCAGTTCTTTCTGAAAATTGAAAAAAGTTACAGATGCATAATACAGCCAACTAGCAGTGAGTCCTAATAGGGTCCCATATACTGTGATGAACACTTCACGTGCTGCATTTCATTTAATCTTCATGACCTCCCATGGGATATATACTATTATCATTTCTTTTTTATAGATGAGGGAAATAGCATGTGGAGAGATTAAGTAATGTGCCTGAGACAAGAACTAGAGGAGAGCTCAGATACGAGCAGAGGCAGTTAGCTCTAACTAATTCTAAATGCTTCTAATACCTAACTATGCTGTACTGCCCACTGGCTACCATCATTAGTTAAAGCTAGAAAACACCTATGGATTATCCTCTCCGACACCCTAATCTGATAAATGAGGAAGAGGCTCAGAAAAATGAAAGTAGTCTATTGAAGTTGAACCAGTTAGGAGTAGAGGTAAACCCAAGTTTTCTGATTCCCAGTCCAGTACATTTCCTGATATGCCAAGAACAATTACTAGAGAGAATTTCCTAGACACAATGAATTTCTCTTATGCGAATCTATTTCATGTTTCTTTTACAGCTTCTGGAATAATTCAAAAGAACTGTAAGGACATGAGCTCTAAGGGGAAAAATGTTGATATATAGATTGATATTTGCAAGATTTCTTTGGCATTGATTTTAAGTTAATTTTCTAAATTTGTTCTAGTCATTTTTCTTGAAAATTATTCTTGTTGCTTTTCTTGAAAATTCCTAAGAGCAGCACAAATTATTCTTTGGAAATTGATATAAAATATGTCTCCCAAGATGAGAACTTTATGACCATATATAAAGGAAAAAAGAAAACCTCTACAACCTACTCGTGAGTAATTGAAACTGGGGATTTATAATCAGAATTTTAGCAAGCATTTAACTCTAATGAGATGGTTAGTGGTTGCATTATGAAGTAGTATTCCCATTATAAGTAGATTTAATTATAAACTATAAACCTGTGGACAATCTAGCCCTATTGAATAGTTTTTGTTGGTTGAGTTTCCGAGACAAGCAATAATATTAGGAGGACAATTGGGTTTTCTATCTTTTCATTTTTTTCTATGTAAGGTTTATCCAGTTTCTATCATGTGCATGAAGATGGAGAGGTAGGAAAATGTGAAATGGCATTTGTGCAAGACACCCCAGCCAAGTGCTGGGCATCGTTCTCCAGGATCCTAAACAGGACTCACCTCTTCTAAAAGCACTTACTTATTTGTTCTCTTGGTCCAGCTTCCATTTACTTACCAAGTACTTATTACATGTTCTAATATGTGCTGGAAAGGTACTCAGCACATATGAGATATACACTCAGAATCTACAGATGGAAAAAATATCAGTACTGCCAGGTGCCGGAATTGCCTCTCATCCCTAGGCTGTATAACATTTAGAATTTGTTCTATACAATTTAGTACTTAAAAGAATATCAGGTAGTATATAGTTATATTTTTTGTTTGCTAGCTTTGTACCTCTAACTAGAGTATTTGTTTTTCATGGGCAGGGGCTATCATAATTTCTATTGTAGCACAAGCTGGGTATACATCTAATAAACAGGGAATGTTCTAGTGCTGGTTCTTTTCCAATTTATTTCTTTGCCATCTTGCTGTCAAGATAAAACTTTGGGAGAAATAGGGTTTAAATATTGCTGAAAACAAAGTCTGATTATCGCTGCTTAGAGTGGAAGAGCTCTATTTTCCTTTCTTTCTCGTTACGCCACTGCTGCTTCTTTCCGGAAAAACTTTCTCTTTGCCTTGTCTGGAAGTATGAAATAAAATATGTTATTTATGTAAAAATATTACAGTATTATATCTAGCATCTGACTCTAGATATTTTCCTTCTCTTCATTATAAGGAGACATCTCCACGGAAGTCATACTGGGTTGGGGAAGATGTGAGGCGGCATGGGTAAGGGCCAACTGCAGTGTAAAGGTCTGAGGCCAAGTGTTAAAATTACAAATCATGACATATACATCCAAGTTATGGTTTCAGCCATTGCAGAAGTTATTAATGTATCAGATACATACGGAGTATCTATTATGTCCTAAGCACTGTTCTGAGGATATAATAGTGGTTGGGATAGGAAACAGTCCCTTTCCTCCTGGAGTTTACCTTCTAAAAGATGAAATTCTGAAGCTTTTCAGAAGCATATATATATATATATATATATACATATATATATATACACGCATTGACGACTATTTAGTTTTCAAAACAAGATTTAGTTTTCAAAAACTGCATAGTCGTCTTCATATGGATGTTTACTGTGTGATCTGTTTTTAAAAATTATGTACATCATTTTTATGCACATCTCACATTGATGGATATCTGTCATTTTATTTATTAAGTGCTATAATGCTGCTTTAAGAAATGTATGCCCAAAGAAGATCCACATCTAATTATGATGTTACAGTTTTCTTCAAAGCTATTTGTGTTGGTTTTAACTTCCAGTCACACACTTGGAAGATGGAGGTAAAGGGGAGGGACAGAAAGTTTCTTTAAAATTAGATGCCTTATTTCTTTTAGATATATCTTTATTTTTTAGATCTTTGGTTTAAGCTTATTTTCTTGCCTAGAATAAATGAAATGTACTCAGAATCTATAGACAGAAAAAGTATCAGTGCTGCTGGTACACAATGTTCTCTGTAACCTAGGTTTTTAAAAATTTACCTTTGTATCATTGAGTGATGCTGGGTTTTCTGTTCAATTCACTGTATCCAGTGACCTTTTGTGGCATCTGTTCCTCTAAAGCTTTTGAGATGGGAACACACAGCATGCTGTGTTCCATGTCATGTCAGTCATTACTCTCTTTGACTTTACTTGTGTTCTCAAGTCAATATGTTCCAGATTAATGAGGCATTTGTTCTTAATCAAGAAACTATTTAAGAATACACTTTTAATTGTAATGACTTGTTTATGATTAATTGTTTCGATATGCCCTTCTTGTTCTTGAGGATTCTTCAAAGCGGCTGTTTTTTCCCTGAACAGTTCCCCAACATCTGAATACTGGTAGTTGCTATGACCCAGTGATCTCCAAGGAATGAGCAAACAGTTAATCGATTTCCCTGAGAAAATCATTCGTGCAGTCCCCTTAAACTAAAAATCACTTTGAATAATAATAAAAGCAGCTGTTAAGCTAAAATTGAGTGGTTACACATTGTATGTTTGTAGTGTTCCCCTTAAATTGTATATGTATGTATGTACGTGTATGTATATATGAAGTATATATATATATATATACAAATGTGGTCTTATTGTTTCATGAGGAACAATCTTAGAAATAATTTGTGAAGTAGACTCATTTTCCCAACTGATCTATACTATGTCATTAGCTGATTTAATTAAAATTTACTGACTTGTGTTTTCTTTTTTATTTAAATAACTAGCAGCTTTGTGTACATGTGCATGCTTTATTTGAAGCTACAAAACTAAGTGATCCATGACCTCATAATAAGAGCTAACATTTATTGAGTGCTTATTATCTGCCAAGTTTCATTCTAAGTCTTTTAAATCTATTAACTCATTTACTATTCTCAAATACCACTTGTGGGAGTCCCTGTTTAAAAAATTCCTATTTTACATGTCAATAAACTGAGGCACAGAGATGCGAATTAACTCGCCCAAGGTCATGGTAAGTGGCAGATGGGAGGTTGGAAACCCAGCAGTCTGGCTCCAGAACCCAAAAACAGTGCTACACCACGTTATACAATAAGAGGCTCCCAGTATTGCAACCCCTCCCCGGAAACCTTAGTTGTTTTGTACTGCTTGAAATGTGTTCATAAACTTTATTTACCTGTGATCATTGTGCTAGGTGCTTTGACCTTTAGTCTTTCTTCTATAGGCGCCACAATGGAACGGATGAGTTGTCTTTCTAAATTCACATATTTGGTTATTTGCTAGATTTATATTTCCTTTAACAGAGCAGATACTGACATTTTAGAGATTGTAGAAAATTGGGTGAGAAATGGAAACTAGGATTGATAGAAATCATTTTGGGACTATCTTTTGTGCCCCTACGATGGGTATCCACATCCGAAATGATAATACTGGCTTAATTATTTGGGGTTGCTTTAGTAATTGACTTTCTTTTGGCTTCCATAACATATTTGCTTCCTTTCAAAAGGTTTTAGGAGAAATATGGCTCATTTAGCTTTTAAAACGAGGATTCAATATAAACGTGTTCCTGATTCTACTCAGGATTCCACCTTTAGAATCATTTAAGGTCTATTATTGTTTCTGGTGTAAAGTCTAACAGGAACAATGAGTTTAAACCTTCCTGCCACTGAAAACATCATCCTAGGAATAGAAAATTAGCCAGTCAGATTCACTGATAAGAAATTAAGCACAATTTCAATTTTTCTTTGATAAGTTAGTTTCTTCATGTTCCCAACAGGTCCACTGATCTCTTTGAAGCTTAATCTTGCATTTGATAAGTTTAGATGGTGGGAATTTTATTCATCAGAACTCATCAGCTTATATGTGATGGAATCCAGCTGAAACTAATTTAAGCAAAGTGGAGGTTATAGAAGACCCATAGGTAGAAATGAAGCTGGAATTGAGGTACAACTAGATATAGAGAACTTAGCACTGCTAGAAATCTATGTGGCTCTTACTTCTTCTGTTTTCTGGACACACACACACACACACACACACACACACAAACTTTTTTTCTTTCTCTTATTTCCTCCCCTTTTCTGTTCCACATGACTGGAAATGTAGTTACTTACAGTTGATCTTCTAGTTTTACACATCACAATTCCGTCACCCAAAGAATGACTCCAAAGACGGAGTCAAAAGAATGATCCAAGGATCAAAGGTACATCCAAAGATGGACCCGAAGAATATTCCCAAAGATGGATTCCAATTTTTCTATTTGTATCAGGTGCCCAGCCTGGACTTACAAGCTTTAGCTAGGAAATAGTGTCTAAGGAAGGAATTATGATGAGGTCATCTGGGTCTAGTGGCTACTGCTGGGCCAATAACCTGTGACCATAGAGTAGTTTCTATGATAAACACATGGAGTGAGAACAGGCAACTCCCACATGAAGATGCTGGACAGATAACCCCAAATGTGTCTGTTATCGTTAATTCCCTGCCTAAGCATAATAATAGGCCCTTTTCTCTCTTTGATCATAATAAATGAGACAATAAGAAGTCTACTTTTTTTGGTATCTTAAAAAAGATAAAAATTTATAAGGAAAAGAAAGTTATTCCATTGAACATATAGTTTATGTACATAGACTTGTAGGGGATACAATCTGATAGGTGTGAGGGATAATAATGTTTAGCCCCAAACCTACTGAATATAGATTGAATAAAGAATATAGATTCTTTCATAAAACATCTTTGTATTTTTTCTGTAAATGGATATGTGTCTTTATTAATCAATTAAAATTGATTTCGGGAGTACATGGGTGGTAGGGAGGGCTTGATAAAATGAATAGAGATTGAAGGGAGTGTAATTAAATTCTGAGTTATTGCTAATGTAATTAAATAATAGGTGAGAATGACTGGGGCCAGGGAAAATAATAATATTAGATAAAACAAAATTTGGTATTAATTGGATATGGTGAATTAGCAGGTAAGAAGTGAAATCATAGAGTCTTTTATGAAAGCAAGAAACCAGTATAAATTTGTAGCTCAAGTCTTAGGAGAACCAGACTATGTTGGATATTTTCTGTTTGCCACCCCCACCCTCCAACTCCCCACCCCATACAAGACCCATTCTCTGCTCTTCTCTACCTTGCTTTGTGCCCTTGGAGTCTGATTCCTGCTGACCGCATCTGGGAGATTCCCTTCCTTGCTGGCTTCTGTTTGGAGTCTACCAGTGGGAGGCCACGACTCACCTGACAGGAGATTCCAAAGCAGGAGGAGAGAGCAGTCAGAGTTCTTCTTCCTTGCTCCCTCTCTGCCTCAGTGCTGCACGTCTGGAAGTAGATGCATTTCTCTTTGACCACAGGTCTGTGAGGAGGCTCCACCCAAGGCTGTAGCTTTCCCTGGGCTGTGGCGAAGCTCTTTCTTCTCCTTGCCCCTTCAGTTCTAAGGAGGGGAGGGTAAAAACTTCTCTCAGTTGCTAGTCTCTGGTGCCTAACCTTCCCTTCTTTGTTTCCTTAACCCTGCCCACTCATCTATCAATGGGTCCTTCATTAATGGCTATCCATCTGAAAGCTTGGGGGTAAATCATTTTTGCTGCTGGAACTCTGATAATTTATGAGTGAGAAAACTGAGGAAAAAATATATTTTTATATATAATACAATAATATTTTACATATAAATAATTATAATATATGATACTATATATAATAAATAAAATATTTTATATTTAAACATATTCAGATGTTTTCTATTGACATATAAATATATAATAAATATATAATAAAATATAAAATAAAATAAAACTTATTTATATTTCTCTCAATTCTCTCACTTATAAATTTCCAGCTGCAAAAATCATCACCTAGTGACATCTTGATGATCTTAACCCTGTGTAGGCCTAGGCTAAAGTGTATGTTTGTGTCTTAGTTTTTAACCAAAAAGTATAAAAATTAAAAAAAAAAAAAAAATTAAAAATAGAAAAAAAATCCTTATAGACTGAGGATATAAAGAAAGAAAATATTTTTGTATAGCTGTACAATGTGTTTGTGTTTTTACTAAAAGCTAAGTAATATTATAAAAGAGTCAGACAATTTTTAAAAATTAAAAAGTTTATAAAATAAAAAGGTTACAGTAAGCTAAGGTTAATTTATTATTGAAGGAAGAAAAATATTTTTCATAAATTTAGCATTGGATAAGTGTACAGTGTTTATAAAGTCTGCAGTAGTGTTCTTAGGCCTTCACATTCATTCACCTCTTGCTCACTGACTCACCCAGAGCAAGTTCCAGTCCTATAAACTCCACTTATAGTATAAGTGCCCTATACAGGTATACTACTTTTTTTTCTTTATACTGTATTTTTACTCTACCTTTTCTATGTTTGGATACACAAATACTTACCATTGTGTTACAATTGCCTACAATATTCAGTAGGCAATAACATGCCGTACAGGTTTGTAGCCTAGGAGCAATAGGCTATACCATATAACCCAGGACTATAGTAGGCTGTACCACCAAGGTTTGTGTAAATTCATTCTATATTGTTCATACAATGATGAATTGCCTTAGGATGTATTTCTCAGAATGTATGTCTGTCAGTAAGTGGTGCATGACTGTATGTGGAAAGAAAGAGTTTTATTTCAGGATGGCTCATGTGATTGTGGAGGCTAGCAAGTCCAAAATCTGCAGGGCAGGGCAGGCCAGCAACCAGGAAATTCTTGGGCAGGAGGTGATGTTGCCATCTTGAAGCAGAATTTCTTCTTCAGGAAAACCTTAGTTTTGCCCTTAAGCCTTTCAACTGACTGAATGAGGCCCACCTACATTATCAAGGATAATCTCCTTTAGTTAAAGCCAACTGATTGTAGATATTAACTATCTATAAAATATCTCTAGAGCACCGCCAAGGTTAGTGTTTGAATAACTGGGTACTATAGGCCAGCCAATTTAACACATAAAACTAACCTTCACACCAGGTATTAAGGAGAGCTGTTTCTTGGAGAACCCAAGAGGAAAAGTAAGCTCTTTGAACAGCCAGAGACAGACTTAGACTGGGAAGGAATCAGATTTGGGTGATGAGAAAGAGACATCCTGTATAGTATAATTTATAATTATAAATACATAATATGCAATATGCAGAATGATTCTTTTCCAAATAACTATGTGTCCAGATACATTGTGAATATGGCAAAACTTCCTACTTTCCTCAACGTGGTTTTGAGGCACTCAAGGCTGTTGTCGGTGCTTTACCAAGGAGGAACGCTAACAGGAAAACTCAGTTTCTCCAAGTTCCCTGGTGGCAGGAGTGATGCAGGCTGTAGGCAGCCTGCACTTGACACTTCATCGTACCCTGCTCTCAAAAGGCTTATGATTTTGCAAAGCTGACCATTCATAGATGGCAAAAGATCAGAGAACGAGGATGCATTGTGTGCACTCCTATTTATGTTTACAGAGTTTTTTGTTTTTTTACTGTTGTTTTTTTCTCTCTGGAGTTTTTCTCGGGTCCAGCATCATCTGGTATTCCTTCCAGGTTGTGGTTTTATTTTGTGACTCTTTCTTGCCATAGAGGTCATGTGTTGTAATTTGGACTTCGGTCTGCAGTTCACAGTACAGCCTGTGCTGTAAATTCAGTCAACACGCCATTATTGCACAGAAAGTACTTTGAACATTGTGTGAAGAACACCAAATTAAATATTCAATTGAGAAGAGTCATTGATTAGTAGAATGGCTGTATTCTTTATGGGCTCCAGATTGTTCTCTCTGTCAGCACTGCCATTGGGTGGCAGGAGGATGCGGACCAAGGCCCGGGGGAGTTTCAGCCAAAGCTTAAGCCAAAGTTTTAGAACTACATGAGTCTAAAATCCCAGGTGGGCAACACAGATGAAGGCCTTGGGAAAAGAAACTAAGCCAGAGGAATCAGGAAACAATGAAACACAAAGACATTATTATTAGTAAAGCACAGAAGCAAAGTAAGGAAGCAGGTTTAAGGACCAGGAAACAAACGAGAGTAAGAAGAACTCCGTAGTCTCAGAGCTGGTGATTCTGGTGGAGTCCGAAACCAACGTCAGCATGACCGTTTTAAGGTTTAGAAGATAAGAGCTCCTGGCTGGTCCAAGTATTGAGGGCAGAGGATAGATTCCATCCTCATTCCCTTTCCAACTCTCTTGGTCCCCCCTTTAGTTTTAAATGGAGATGGCATTTTATTCAGAATATTTTAAACAAGCTTTCTTTGTAACTTATCTGAGCTCTGACGCTGACTGATCCTCTGCCCTACCTCTGCATCTTTCTTTTTGAAATAGCAGATGCTTCCAAAGTGGGTTTTACCATCACACACAGACTAAGAATCATTGAGATAATGGACGTCAAGCACCTAGCAGTGTGCCTGCCATGTAGTAAGCATTCAATAAATGCTAGCGATGAGTATCACATGATCATGTGATCACCATTTCTTTTTTCACTGCTTGCCCCCATAAACTGTCAGTCATGTGCAAGTCAATTCCTTGTGACTCACACAAAGCTCCTAATTATTTTAAAAATGCAGGTGAAATTACATTTTCATTCCAATACCAAAGTCCAGGCACACTGTAGCTAATCTTTTTTCTTTGGCCTAAGCGTACACTATAAATGATTCTAATTTCTTTAGCTAGTTCTAGATCCAAGAGATCATTTTTTCTTCATTCTCAAACTTTTTGAAAAGACAAGTATGTATTGTTTCTCTGCACTAGTTATTATCCATTTTAAGTTTAGAGAAGTGGAAATCCATATTCCTGAAGGGTTGATGGGGCCTGTCAACTTTCAATCCCTGTATTCTATTTGGCACCATCCTCAGATTTTTTTTTCCCTAAGCAGTATCCCAGCACCAAAACAAAGATCATTTGTCTGAATTCTTGGGATTTCCCCTGGTTTCCTTAAAAACAAACAAACAAACAAAAACAACAAAACAAAACAATTGTGTTAAAAACTGGACAATATTTAAGAACAGCTGCTGTTTTTATGGACATAGTATATGTCCTCATTAATCTCTGCTCTTTCACACCTTACCTCTTCAGAACACTTAGATAAATCCCATCTGCCCTGAGAGCTTTAATGCACTTTGCTTTCTTTGATTGCAGCAACAGCCTTCTTCATTGGAAACTCTGATCTCTGCTGTTCTTGTGAAAAACATTCTCAGAACTTACAATTTCCCCATCACTTCCTAGAGTCAAGTGTTGCCAAAGAACGAAAAAAAAAAAAAAAACCTCTCTCTGGGCTTTCACTCCTCTAACTTTATCATTCCCTCCTGACCACCTACAAAGACATCCAGCAATTTATATGCTAGTGAGTCTGGCCAACCTGGATTTCTGCTTTAGAAGTCTGCCTTTTATTCACAAATGCCTTAACTTTTTTCTTCTAGGAGTGGTTCTGTTCAGTCTTTTGTTTGTCCATTTGGACTATTTGCTTTGAGATATTTGGGTGTCCTTTCTCCTGGTTGTCTTCTTTTTCTGAACAATTAATTTCTTGGATTGATAGGCAAGAAAAACAGAGGACATTTAAGTTCCCTTTGGCCCTAAGATTCTATGATTCTGTAACTTTTCAGTTCATATCTATTATTACGTCTTTCTAAATAGTCTTCATTTAGTGAGAACAGCACGACTGGTATGTTTTGTACACAATGCTAGATCATCTGGCTTTGGATATTGTCCTGCTGCTTCTTAGTGGTATGGTGCTGGTTGAGTTAATTTGTTTCCTTATCTGTAGAATGGGAATAATAAAACTATCTATTCCTCAATGTTGTAATGCATATAATTAATGTGCATTGTATGCTATAAGGTAATAAACAAAATATGCTTAGAAGTTGCCTGACTCATTAAAAGTGTGTAACGAGTGTTAGCATTGTGTTATTACCCTTAATACAGTGAATGTTCGATTAGATGTCAAATACCACCAGTCACAAAGCTAATGTCTTCAATGGAGGATAGAACAATGTCATGGTGAGATAGGAAAGGTACTTTATGCAAATGTTAATAGGAGATTAGATCTCCTATTAATATTTTACAGTATTACCAAATGTCAGCCATGATCTAAGAAAATCTGGGAGAAGCTTTTAGACTTAGAAGACATGAAGGCAAAAATAATGCATGGAAAAAGCCATTATTTATTGTATTCATAGGCACCAAGTTTTTCTAAGACAGTCCAACTTATACAACCTCTTAATAATTTCACCATGAAAATCATCAGTGAAAATATATAGCCTTAAATAATTATTTCAATGATATGATAACAGTTCTCCTCTGCTGGAGACCATGCACTCCTAGGTATATCATCCTACTCAGTAATTCTTTCTGATAAGTCAAATAGAAGATTTTGGCACCCAATCAAGAATTTTGTCCCTTGGAGGTCTGGAAGCTCATGGAAAGGAGTCATACATATCCACCTGTGTTTATTTTTAACCTACTCTCCCTTGGTATGGGATCTCTGGTTACATGAAGCCTTGTGTCCTCAGTCTTGAAGGTTGGTCTTATTTCAGCATGGGTATAGTGAGAGAGCAGGTTTTGAAAGTCTATAGCTGCCCCAAATAGATTCATTTGAGTCCTAAAACTTATTCTCTGTAGAGATAATCACTATGAGGCCAATCCGTGAATTCTGATTTATAAAATAAAAATAATCAGTCATATATGTATAATTAAAAATATATAATATAAACATATATAATCAAAAATATAAAGTTGAGACTGTCAGTCTGGGCTATAGGTCTAAGCTAATCTCAAAATTGGCTTGGATGTGTGGCTAAGTTCCTGACACACTGTGAACTTTCTTATGAAACCAGATTAGAGATGACCTGAACTAAGCTGGGGCAGCCCAGTCTTGCCGAAAAGATGAACTGGTAAACTTTCTTCACTGTGGTTGGAAGTATGAGGCCAATAACTTTTGGGCAATCTCCAGCTCTTTCTATAGAGCTTCTTTATCTGATACAAAGACCCATAATTTGCTTGGAGAGTGAATTAAGCCAAGTGTGGTGGTTCATGCCTGTAATCCTAACACTTTGGGAGGCTGAGGTGGTAGGATGGCATGAGGCCAGGAGTTTGAGACCAGCCTGGACAACCTAGAGAGACCCTTGTCTCTATAAAAACAAACAAACAAAAATTAGCCAGGTATAGTGGTGCACACCTGTATTAATATTTTAATTAAACATTGTATTTTGGGCCTGTATTGATGTCTAAACATCATTCTCATGGACTTTTTCTTTGTGATGTTTAGAAGCTACACCACCTAGTATTTTAGTCTAGAGGGAGAATACAGATATCTAAATATAGTTGCTCAAACAGTCCAGACCTACTGGAGCTGTCAGGCAGATAATTCCAAAGTTATTTTGGCTTCATGTCCCTTCTATCTTCTTGCTCTTCTCACTTCTGTGGTTGAAGGTGGGAAATACTCTCTCCAGTTGTCCATGTGTCTAGCTAGAACTCTATTAGTGTAGAAGGAAAGAGCTACTTTGGGGGAAATCTAGCTACCAAAACATGTATTTGTTTTTTCCTGTAGTGAAAATTGGTAATTAAAACTGCCATTATTTCAGAAGTACAGATCGACTTTGGAAGTAGTAAAACAGCTGGGATGTCCTAGCTGACCCTCTAATGAGACTAACATTTGGCTACGTGAGGAAATCTTTATACCAATTGGTAACCAAACTGTCTTGAGCAGGGAAAAGGAGGAAAAAGGAGTTTTATGTGCAGGTGCCTGAAAGGCAGAGTAGGAAACAAGGAGGTTGGAGAGAGATTAGTTTCCCCCAGCTGTTCTGAGGCTCTGCCATTAAGCCCCAGTTGAAAGAGAGGTCAGGAACAGAAGCTGGAGGAGCTATGTCAATGAACAACTCAAGTGGTAGTGATGACAATAAGGAAGATAAAAAATAATATCTGTACCTTTTGTTGAGTGCTTACCAACTTCTGGCACTCTGCTTAGCACCTGGTATAATGATACGGTTTTCCATTTAATCCTTACAATAGTTTTATGAGGGCAGAATTATCATTTCCACCATATTAAAGAAGGGAAAAAGTAGAAATTCAGGTTCAGAAAGGTTTTGCATATTGCTGAAAGTCAAAGAGGTAATAAGCAGCATGAACAAGTTTGGAATCCAGAACTGATTTTAGAGCCAAATTCTAAAGCACCAAGTTATAGTGCTCTATCCCACCAATAATAAAGCGTGGTTCAAAAGCTGGAGAAGGATTTTTTCCTTCCTATGCTTTTCAACACTCTTTCTTCTCCAGTTCCCATCCCTTTCTCCCACTCTTCTACCTCCCCCACTATAGAAGGACTATTGTGTACCAACCTTGGAGCTCTAGAGCTATCCCCAGAGGATGGTAGTAAAAGAGAGGATTATTCTTGGAGAGGGTTCAGATCAGGGACTTGGTAAGTGAAGGGCCTTGAGGAAGAGGCCAGGGACAAAGAATATCAACTGGCTTCTTCCTGAGCACACAAGACCTTCCCTCCTGAAACTTCTTGGAAATAGAGAAAACCTCAATAAGGGCCAAATTTCCTAGATGAACTGGGTGTTAACATTGGTGGCATCTCCTTCGTCCTCCTATTTTGACAAGACCCAGAACCATCCAGTTACACTGGTAACTGCCACAGACTATGCCTTCACCAAACTCTTCTCAAATGCATCCAAATCGGTACAATATAGGGGTGAGATGAGGTGGTGCTTAAAATTCTTTTTATAATAGCTCTTACAAACTGTGAACCCATAATTCATTTTCAAACACCACCTGGAACCTGAATTGGGAAATGATGAGCAAATTTTCTTATCCTAACTATGATTCTATGAAGAAGAACTAAAGGCCACTATGAGGAGAGGGAAAAACAGAAGGAAAGGGATGTGGCTCAGAGCTAAGGAAACATCTAGAAAGTTAGCATTTTTGAGACACAACTTTACTAAAATGTTTTACTTCCCTTTCTTTATCTAGAAAATCCTAATATGACCAAGGAAATCATGACTTTAATCCTTTTTTCCTGGGGCCACCTGCCCTGGCCTGGAGTCCCTAATTGCTTGTAATTGGTTCAGACTCCTGGGCATCTTTCTGAAAGATGCCCAAAGTTATTATTCCCTTTTCTCAGTATTCATGAGAATCCCCATAAACGCTAAATAGATGAAGGAATTAATTTATATAATCATCTTTCTATCTGTCCCTCTATGTATCTTTCCATCATTTATTCAATAGCCATTCACCTAGCACCTACCATATGTCAAATACTGTGTGTATACTGGGGAAAGCAGGTCCAGAAAAAAGACACTTTCTGCTCTTGTGAATCTAAAAAAATATCCAATGTAGGTGCTATGGTTTGAATATTTGTGTCTTCCTCAAATTCATTCATATGTTGACATTGTAACCTCCAAGGTAATGGTATGAGGAAGTAGGGCCTTTGGGAGGAGGTGATTAGATCATGAGGGTGGAGTTATCATGAATGGAATTGGTGCCCTTGTAAAAAAGACCCCACAGAAACCCCTTCCCCCTTTCACCATGTGAGTACACAGTAAGAAGTTACCATCTGTGAACAGAAAACAGGCCCTCACCAGAAAAAGAATCTGCTGTTGCCTTGACCTTGGACTTCCCAGCCTCCAGAACTATGAAAAACAAATTTCTGCTGTTTATAAGCTACCCAGTTTATGGTATGTTAACCTGAGCAGACTAAGATAGCAAGTGACAGACACAGAGATCCAGAACATGTGTTAACTGCCGCGATTGAGCTTGAATTGTAAACCAAGTTGTGTGCAGCACAGAACAGGAATACTTTATAAAACCAGTGTGGGGAGGAAAGGCCTTTCAGAGAAGGACAAGGCTGAAGCAGATCTTTAAGTATGAGGCATTCCTAGAAGTAGACACATTGAAAGGTATGGGGAAGGGTTTGCACGGCACACTGAGGCAATAGCAAGAAGTTTTACGTGACTCAAGCACATGTAATATGGATATTAATGAGGAGGAAGAAAAAGATGAGGTCATTTCATAGATAGGCTGGTGGAATTTGCCAAGATATTTGATTTATCATGAGGACAATGGAGTTTTTTTTTTTTTTTTTGAGACACAGTCTCACTCTCTTGCCCAGGCTAGAGTGCCGTGGGGTCCTAGCTCACAGCAACCTCAAACTCCTGGGCTCAAGCGATCCTGCTGCCTCAGCCTCCCGAGTAGCTGGGACTACAGGCATGCGCCATCATGCCCGGCTAATTTTTTCTATATATATTTTTAGTTGTCCGATTCATTTCTTTCTATTTTTAGTAGAAGCAGGGTCTCGCTCTTGCTCAGGTTGGTCTCGAACTCCTGAGCTCAAACAATCCTCCCGCCTCGGCCTCCCAGAGTGCTAGGATTATAGGGACAATAGAGTTTTTGAAACAGTTCAGATGGGAGAGTAAACTTATTCCTCAAGAGAATTATGAAAAATAAGGGGTCCTTAAATTTACAATCCACTTGTGACTCCCAGTGCCAATAGTGACTTCTCCCACCTATTTTCATTTAGTGGCATCTTCCTGTACAACGGTTTCATCATGCCCAGTACCACCTGGGAAAAATTAAAAACCCTAATGACCCCACTCTACCCCTCAGTCCTATTAAGTCAAAATTTCTAGAGCTGAAACCTAGACGTCAAGGATATTTTAAAGCTTCCAGGTTATACCAAGTACACCCAGAGTTGAGAACTGCTATCCTAGTGGCATTCTGGCAGAACTGCATGAGACCACTCTGTCATGCACCCTGTCGTCTCAACTTTCTTTTGCCATCCCTTAAGATACACACTAAATCCCTTTCCTGTCAGGTTTCATTCTGTGTTTCTAAAGAAGGACCTCTCAGGAAGTTGCATGGGAATTCTCTACCTCAATTCAATCATGGCTTATTGTTGGAGGCAAAACATTAACTAAATATTTCAATATGATGAGATAATTACTCTAATTTTACTCCTTGCACAGATTGCTGTGGAAGAGACACATTCAGGGAGGGAGAGAGAGGTGAAGTGTAAAGGAAGAGACGTATTGAAGCAGGGTACAGGGTCCCAGGGATTAAGGACGAGAGGGTCATTCCAGGCAGAGGGATCAGAATGTGAAAGGCACGGAGGCATCAAAGAACATGTCAAAAACCCAGGGTGCATAGCATTTGTAGTCTACTCCCCACATTGTTGTATATAGTTAATTGTATACAGATTTACTCCTATTTCTAGCCTATGAGGACTTTGAGGGTAGGTATCCCCAGAACACAACATAGGCTGTACTACATTATAGCCTCCCATAAATTTAAATGTTTTGTAGGAAAAGAAAAAAAAAAAAAAACGAAAGAGAATTCAGTCAGACAGAAGGTTGGAAACAACTAGCTTAACTGTAATGAAGTGACTTAAAAATAAAAGAGAAGGAACATAAATATTCATGGGAAAATAGTCACAAGATGAATTGAAACGAGAAGTTATTCTCATGAATGTAATACCGGTTAAAGTGTTTGAGCAGTGTCCAAATCCCCTAATACCTGGTTTTCTTGGAACAACCTCCTAAATGCAGTGACTTCCCTTTGGTCAACATCCTTATCAATATGATCACTTTTCTCAAATTTTCTCTCATACTTTGAAGTCACACTTCAATTCATCAGGAATTTCCACTCTT
>RJWJ010013436.1:0-39900 GCA_004363605.1 Indri indri | reverse complement strand
GCCTCTTTTTCCTCTTTTAGTATGTTTTGTTCTTTTCTAGGTTTTGAACTGCAAGTTTATATTGTTGATTTAAGACTTTTCTACTGTTCTTGTGTAAGTATTTAGTGATATAATTTTTTCTCTCTGCCATTGTATCTTCATTTTTTTCACTTCAACTTATTTTTAATTTTGCTTGATTATTCAGAAGGTATTGTTTAGTCTCCAACTCTTTGGGGACCTTTCTGTTATCTTTCTCTTGTTAACTGGATTGATTATTCAGAAGTGTATTGTTTAGTCTCCAACTCTTTGGGCACCTTCCTGTTATCTTTCACTTGTTAACTTCTAGTCTCTTTTTTTCATATGATCAAAGAGCACACTCTGTATCATTTAAATTTCTGAAAAATTTGTTGAGGATGATTCTACATAGTTTCTTTCAATTGTTGAGATAGGCGTGTTGAAGTTTCCAAATATAATTGTGTTTTTGCATATTTCTCCTTTGAGTTTATCAACTTTTGTTTTACGTATTTTGCAGCTCTGTTGTTTGGGTCATACACATTTAGGATTGCATTATATTTTTTTTGGATTGACCCTCTCTCTCTGTCTCTCGTAATTTTTCTGGCTTCGAAGTCTACTTTATCTGATATTAATACAACCACTACTGTTTTCTTTTGATTAGTATTTGCTGATACACATTTTTCATCATTTTACTTTTAACTTACCTATATTATTATATTAGAAGTGAATTTTGTGTAGACTGTATATTTGTTCATGCGTTTTAATCTGTTGTACCCATCTCTATCTCTGTCATTTCTTTGGTAGATTTAGACCATTTACATTTAATGTATTATTGGTATGTTATGGCTTAAGACCACTACATTATTTTCTTGTTTTTTCTTGGTCTCTCTGTGCTTTATTTCTGTGTGTGTTTTTTTTTTACCTTTACGTGGTTTACTTGAACATTTATTATAATTTAATTTCAATTAATCTATAATATTTTTGAGTGTATCTCTTTGTATAGCTTTTTAGTGGTTGCTATAGATATTATATTTACATAACTTAAGTCTACTGGTGTCATTATTTTAACAGTATGAATGAAATATAAAAAACTTGCCTTTCTTTATATTCCTTTACAAGTCCTTATTTAAAATATAATTGTCTTACATATTTCCTCTAAGTACATTGAGAAATGCATCATACAGTGTTATAATTTTACTTCAACTTTCAACCGTAAGTTTGAAAACTCAATAGGAGAAAGTGAATGCTTTTTATTTATCCACATGTTTACTCTTTTCAGTTTTCTTTCTTCCTTCCTGATATTCCAAGATTATTTCTTTTATTATTTCCTTTTGTTTGGAGGATTTCTTTAGCAATATTTTTTAGGGTATGTCTGTTTGTGACAAGTTTCTTCATCTGAGAATGTCTTCATTTCTTCTTCATTTCTGAGCAAATATTAACATATTGCTCAATAAAGAATTCTGGGTTGACAGTCATTATCTTTTAGTACTTAAATATGTTGTGCCACTTCCTTTTGGTCTCCACGGTTTATGATGAGAAATCTGTTGTCATTAGCATTGTTTTTCTTTTGTCAGTAAGATGTTTTCTCTGGCTGTTTTCAAGATTTTTTTGTGTGTTATCAGCTGAAGTGTCTTGGCGTGGATCCTTTGTTTGGGATTTGCTTGGGAATCTTGTCTGGGAATCCTGTTGAATCTGTTAGTTTGTGTCTTTGCCAAATTTGGAAAACTTTAGCTATCGTGTCTTAAGACACATTTTTAGTCCTTCCCCTTTCTGTTCATCTTTGAATTCCAATGACATGAATGTTAGAATTTTTGTTTTTCACCAGAGGCCCCTCTGAGGACTTTTTTTTTTTCAGTCTATTTTCTCTCTCTTGCTAGTATCGGTTAGTTTCTGTTGTTCCACCTGCAAGTGTACTGGTTCACTGCACTGTTGCTTCCATTTGCTATTGAGTCTATTCATTGAGTTTTTTTTTTTTAGTACTTAGCATCATTTCTTTTCTTTTTTTTACTTCAGCATATTATGGGGGTACAAATGTTTAGGTTATGTATATTGCCCTTGCCCCACCCAAGTCAGAGCTTCAAGTGTATCCATCCCCTAGATGGTGCGCACTGCACCCATTAGGTGTGTATATACCTATCCACTCCTCCCCACTCCCATCTGCCTGATACCCGATGAATGTTACCACTATATGTGCACTTAAGTGTTGATCAGTTAATACCAATTCGATGATGAGTGCATCTGGTGCTTGTTTTTCCATTCTTGGGATACTTCACTTAGTTGAATAGTTTCCAGCTCTATCCAGGATAACACAAGAGGTGCTATAACACCATTTTTTTATGGCTGAGTAGAACTCCATGGTATACATATACCACATTTTATTAATCCACTCATGTATTTGTGGACGCTTGAATTGTTTCCACATCTTTGCAATTGTGAATTGTGCTGCTATAAACATTTGAGTACATATATCTTTTTTATAGAATGTCTTTTGTTCTTTTGGGTAGATGCCCAGTAGTGGGATTGCTGGATCAAATGGTAGTTCTGCTTGTATCTCTTTGAGGTATCTCCCATGTTGCTTTCCACAGAGGTTGTACTAGTTTGCAGTCCCACCAGCAGTGTATGAGTGTTCCCATCTCTCTGCATCCATGCCAGCATTTATTGTTTGGGGACTTTTTGATAAAGGTCATTCTCACTGGAGATAAGTGATATCTGATTGTGATTTTGATATGCATTTCTCTGATGATTAGAGATGTTGAGCATTTTTTCATATGCTTCTTGGCCATTAGTCTATCTTCTTTTGAAAAGTTTCTGTTCATGTCCTTTGCCCACTTTTTGATGGGGTCGTTTGGTTTTATTCTTGTTGATTTTCCTGAATTCCCCATAGATTCTCGTTATCAGCCCTTTAGCGGATGTGTAAGATGCAAATATTTTCTCCCATTCTGTAGGTTGTGTGCTTGCTCTCATGAAAATTTCCTTGACTTTTTTGGACACTGTATATTTTAGTTCTAAAACTTCAATTTATTCCTTCATTATATCTTCTATCTATTATGAAATTTCTGTTTATTTGCTCAGCCTTTTAATTTTTTTTCATTTTCAAGTATATTTGCAATTGCTCAGTATGAAATTTTTATCATGATACTTTAAAATCCTTGTCAGATAATCCTAACACCTCTGTCATCTCAGTATTGGCATGTATTAATTTTCTTTTTCATTAAGATTGAAAGTTTTCTGGTTCTTGGGATGAATAATGATTTTCAGCTGAAACTTGGACATTCCAGGTATTATGGTATGAGACGGTGGATCTTATTTAAACCTTGTCTTTCCATTGGCTTCCTCTAGTCTATTGCTCTGGCAAAGGAGGGGAGCATCACCTCATTACTGGCAGGTGGGTGTAGATGTCTCGTTTCCCATTTAGTCTCCACTGACATGCAATGTGGGGGTATCCTTGTTATTGCTGCGTGGTAGGAGCTTTGGTGTCCACTAAGCCTCTGTTGATGCTACCCTGGTTGGAAGGAGCAGGAATGTCTCATTACTCCTGTCCATGTGTCTTCCCCAGACACTCTAGGGAGTCCATGGTACCGCTGGACAGTGTTAAAATCTTCAGCATCAGGTGGATCTCTCCTGACACCAGCAGCACAAGAGAGGGACATTTCATTGCCACTGGTATAGATGGGACCGCAATTTTCTGTGGAGTTTGGATGGAGTAGAGTGGTCATTGTCTGAAAGTTCTGTCATGTTCAGCACCCATTTCCTTGTCCTTTGACATGAAAGAGAAGGTGTTCCTTGATGGTTTTTTTTTTTTAAATCTGATTTTCTGGCTTCTTCAACCCCAATTTTGGAATATATGAAGCAAAAGGATAATGTAGGAAGTCACCACCATGTCATTCATCTTTACTAGGGCTTTATGAGAAAGTGAGCTTCTTCCTTGATGCCCAGGGCTTCAGAAAGCAGATCACAGTTCTATGAATATTAGAGGAGCCACAGAGGTGCTTATTGCCCAATCTGGAGGTTTGTTTTCCAGATGGTAGATTCAGCTAATTGTTAAATTTGGCCACAGTAGTCTTCTCAGCACTAAATATTTTTTCTAGGATCTTTAAGCTACCCTACCAATGGTCCAGTGCACGAGGGCAAGATGTGAGCCCAGCTACTCTAAAGACTCCTGAAACCCTGTTCTTGTCCTATATTTGATGATCTCTCTGAACGTCCCTATTTTCATGTTCCGCACCCAGAGCACTTTCCCACATCCGCTTTCCCTTTAATCATTCATTTCTGTATTCAGCAAAGCTGAATTGAATGTTTACTACATGGGAAGCATTGTTATAACAGCTTGAAAAACAGCAGTGAACAAGACACAGGAAGTTCACATTTTCATTTTAGTATTACACGATTATTTCAGAGCCTTTGGAAACAATGCTGGCTTCCCTTTTCTGGAGGAGGGAGTGAGAACAAGTGGCTGTAAAATTGCCAGTTGTTTTCTTAACGCTCATTTGATGAAATATGGTACTAATTTTATACCATTACGTGTCCTGGTCTCATCTGTGCCTTGAGTCCCCGTCATTCTATTTTTCACTGTAGAAGTCCAAGCACCATTAAAATTAACAGACGGGGGTAGGAAAAAAAAAAAATCCTTGCCCTTGGCATCATATCCATTGAACTTCACAGTAGGCAGTAAAGGAAACAGTAAAATCGGAAAACTCAGATTTAATAACTTAATTTCTTTCAGCATCTTAGAGAGGTAGATTGGGATCAAGTGGCCAAAGATATATACAAAAGCACTTTCTGGTTATGTAACATAGTTGCTGGCTTCTAGAAACATGAATATTTTAAAAATAAGCAGAAAAGAGAATTAAGTTTTTATTTTAACTTGATATTTTATTGATGTAAATGTAGATTCACATGCAGCTGTAGGAAACAGTAGAAAGATTTATCAAATTTCCCTAATGGTAACATGTTACAAAACTATGGTCTACTGTCACAAACAGGATATTGACATTAATACAACCCACCAACCTTATTAAGATTTTGTTGCTCCATAAATTAACATTACTGTATTAGAGACAGGTCATCAGAAGTCAAGCAGGAACTGTCCCTTGGGCTAATTGTTTTTAGCTGTAGGTATCTGTCTCTGGGTGGACACTTTGATCAGCTTTCATCCCATGATTCCATGTAGACCTTGCTTTGTCCTTCAAAGCAGGTGAGACCCACAGGGTTGAGACCACAGCAGTCACCTTGGAAAGCAGCTGCTACTGACCTTTTGAGATGCCCTCCTGAGGTGGAGCAGCTTTGATATGCAAACTAACGTGTTCATATGTTCTTTCAGGGCAGAGACCTGCAAAACTCCTGAGACCATTTCTGTCTCTAATGTAGTAATATTAATTTATGGAGCAACAAGATTTCCCAAGTTTTAATTATATGTGTGTGTGGGGTGGGGGGAGACAGAAAGAGAGAGAGAAACAGAAATAAAAAGGCAGAGAAAGACAGAAAGAAAAAGACTCTTCAGTGTCCTCAGCATCTAATATTTGCTATACATTCTTTCACTTTAGTCTTCAATGAAGATCTTACATCTGACTTAGATATTGTCTAGTGTTTGCTACAAATACAGGCACCAGCAATTGGAACATACTCAGGCAGATATCTTTAGGAAATTCGTTTATCCAAATCATGCCTAGTTTTATTTTTTGACATTTCTTTCTCAACCATATTGCTATGCCACATTTAATTGGCCACCTGCGATTCACATATGCAATTTAAAATAAAATTAATGTGCATGACACATTTATGTTCCAGTATGGCAGCGTAGTCTCATAGGGAATTTGTAGACACTGAGAAATTTGATGTGTGACCTGGAGACCTTAAGAATCAAAAATAACATTAATCACTTAGCAAGTTTTGACAAACCAAAGAGAAGACCCTCACTAACGTCAGGCGGGAAGAGGGAAGGGGCCGTCTAGGTCACTACAGGATGTGAGCTGCATCTCTGTCATCTTTAGAATCACATCTTTGTCATCTTTAGGGTCACATCTCTGGAGATGTTGTTTTATCCTAGCACCAGCACTGCTGGAGCAAGTGCATATCAAATTGTATCTGTTGAAAACAGATTGGGGATTTAGAAATAGTTTCTTCTTGGAGTTTATAACTTCTGAGAGAAGGAGGAAGACAGACAGAATGGCAATTTGAGAAAGGAAGGTGGGTTTGAGGGGAAGCTTCCCTTTGGAGGAAGAGCAGTCTAGCAGTTTCAGATCTGAACGTCAGGCTGGGGCACGTGAGCTGACTCTTGCACTCCTCTTGGCAGTTTTCGACATAGTTGGTGGCTCTTCTCTTTTGATTTCTGACTCTACTTTTTACTTTTCTTTCTGAATATGTTCTCTATAAAGAGTTTATCTTAATAGAAATGATCGAGTGAATGAAGTGTGATTTCCTCCTTCCTTTCCTGGGACAGAGTTTCCCACCTCAAGTGACATCTCCCACTTGCCCCCCTTCCCCTCCTCCACCTTGTCGGTCTTGGGTCCTGCCCTCCAGGGCTCCAGACATTTGACTGGCTTGAATAAACCAAATACTGAGAGTCTATAAGTGGATAATTAACGTTAAATGCACTCAACTTTTCAAATAACTCATTGATATTTTAAATAATTGATTAATAATTAATTAATTGAAGCATGTTGGGGAGAGGTTGCAGGTTTGGATCATAATGCGGAAAGACACGATCCTGAAGGCCATGATCCGGGTGTTGAAATCCTAAGAGCTCAAAATCCCTAAAGGTGTAAATTCCTGAAGTCTGAATCCCTAAAGTCTAAAATGCCTAGAGTCCAAAATCCTGGAAACCACAATCACAGGTTAGGAGGAGCTACTACCTTGTTGTCATCCTTATGCAGAGGAAAATGGGTTCCAGTTGAATTCCCAAACCATAACGACACATGTGAATGAAGGCTTTTGAAAGTGAATTTCAAGGTATTATCAGTAAGGTTTATTTTTTTACACTTAGCCCAATTCATTTGTTGAAAAATTTAGATGAGTGGATTGGCCATATGATATGGCAATGATGAAAACTTCAGTTTGAAAATGTGTCATTTGCCTGCGTTGACATTCTTTCAGCTGATGATATCCCAGGAGCTTTTAGTGAATTAAAGCCGCATGTGCCTGAAGAAGCCAGTGAAGTTTATGACTGGTTTGAAAATAATTATGTGCATACTAGAATAAGAAGACATGCAACAGTGTTGCTGTTTGAACCTCAGTACTGTTTCTGCCAAATCTGTGGTCTGTATGTGAGTGCATGAAAAATGGATTTCCACATACCCAAAACAACATAGAAGCATGGCAGAGACTATGGAAAAATTAATAGAAAATACTCACGTTGGTGTATATCAAATCATAGAACAATTTCAAAAAGAGCAGCACCAGGTAGAAAGTGAATGTGAACATGTTCTCCAAGGAGAGCATGTCCTAAAAGAAAAAAAAAAGCAGCTATTCGTTGTGATGCAAGATTTCAAAACATGGTTGATGATTGCGCGAGTCGGCCAGCTCTTAGGGACTGTGTCTGTGTATCGCCCATAATCTACCCTGCAATACATTCCATATTTTTTTTAATTTTTAAACTTTTTTCTTTTTCTTATTTTTTTCACTCTTTTAAATGGTCAGCATTATTTTTTTTACATTTTGCCATGCTGTGTTATTTCATCTTCACATCATTTACAATACTGGAAATATATATTGTATAAAGACTTTTAGAAAGTTCTAATTAATTTTAGACATTTTTTAATATGTGACTCCATGAAAATGCATTATGACAGCACTGACTTTGTGCATAAGTGTTGTGCATGAACATAAAAACATGGAAACTTCTTCAATAAATGAAGAGATGTCCTTTTTGTACATCTGCATTTGTGAAAGATAAAATTTCTCAAGATCTTTGGTTTTTGGGTCGCTGGTGCAGTGGCGATGTGGCGGTGACCCATCGTGGATTTTGATCACTCTCGTCAGGAGATTTAAGCTGTCCATCCCTGTATTTCAGATGACCACAGCTACGAAGCTGGGTGCACCAGCCACAGCGATTGCATTTACGCATTGCGCTTTTTGACCTATTTCTTTATGAATACGGTTCATCTGCCCATAACTGCCATCCCCATGTGACCTGTTCATGCTTGCAAAAGTATGTGTTATTGTTGCTTATTTTATTGCGAGCATTGGCCTAGGAAGTTTTCTATCATGTATTTGTTTCTTAAATACATCCCCTTTTAAAGATGTAAATAAATCTTTTAAATAATTTTTTGAATTTTTTTTTCAGAACTATAATTTTGGGATTTCAGCATTCAGGCTTATGGCATTTGGGATTGTGTCTTTCGAGAGATTATGATTGGCTCCCATTCCTTGCAGACCCCATTGATATATGTACAGCATTCATTAGAATTTATCTTTAGAGGGAGTTTTAGATATTATCTAGTTCATTTGTTGTATTTATCTGCTCAGGAGGCCATAACAAAATCCCAAAAACTAGGTGACTTAAACCACGGAAGTTATTTTCTCACAGTTCTGGGTATGGAAGTCCGAGACCAAGGAGCTGGTGGGGTTGGCTTCTGCGGAGACCCCTCCACAGCTCACAGATGGCCACCCTCTCACCACCTCTTCTCATGGTTGTGCCCCGCCCCTCTCTCTGGTCCCCCTTGCCGGCTCCTTCCCACCCGCCTGGCCTCCAGGCCTCACACTGTCCTGCCCCCTTGCGTGCTTCTCTCCCCTGTCGCATCTGCACTCACTCTAACCAGACCCAACCAGTCTCCTGGCTTGACATGCCTTCTACATGCTGATAATTCCAACATTTATACCTCTCCCCTGGATCTCTTCTGATTTCCAATTGCCTTATTGATACTTGCAATTGAATATCCTTTAGACACAGAGAGCACAACCTGCCTGTCCACACCTGAGAACCTGACACTGCTCCCCAGCCTCTCTCTCCCGCACTCTTCTCCATCTCAGTTCATCCCACCACTGATCCAAGCCACGAGCGGTTTCCACTGGGACTATTGCGACTGTCCTCTAACCACAATGGTCCTGGTAAAGTCACAGTCAGATCAGCCTCATGCAGTGGCTCTGCCGGGCTCAGAGAAAATCCCTATGTCCTCTTCTGAGTTACAGGAGCCCGTGTCACGCTCAGGCACATTTTCCCCGAAGCCTCCTCACACCTCCCTGTCTTTCCTGCCTGCACATTGCTCCTGCAGCCTCAGGCTCTGGCACACGTATTCCTTCTGGGTGCGGGAATCCTCTCTCTTTCCAGTGTGCACGCAGCTGCTCCACACAGCAGTCATTTCTTCCTGGTCTTTGTTTGGTTGTCTGCCTCTCTGAGGACTCCCCTGGCCCTTCAAGGACACTATTTTTGCTTACTAACTTCCTCTTGGCATGAATCCACTTATTCCTATACTGTATATCATATACTTTATTTCATCAATTTTAAATATGCGTTTTTTCACATTTTAACAGCTTTGAAATCAGGATGCTCTGACAATCTATAGCATTTAAGCTAATCTGACATAACTTGATGCTTTTCTTTCTTTACCGCACCTTAAAAGACAGCATTTTAACTTTATTAAAGTAGAGTATGTATCCTGGTTTCAGTCTTTCTCCTTGAGAGAAAGATTTTTGCCATTTTATTTTCTGTTTTATCCCCCAAAACCAATGTGAGGTTTGCCATTATAGGAAATCAATCAATTTTAATAATATAATAAAGGTTTTGAGATATGGTCTTTATCTTCTTTTTAGGAGGCTCTATCTGGGGGAAAGGGAACTGAATCACATTGGTCCAGGTGAGAGCTAATAAAG
Source organism: Indri indri (assembly GCA_004363605.1). Lineage (NCBI taxonomy): Eukaryota > Metazoa > Chordata > Mammalia > Primates > Indriidae > Indri > Indri indri. The sequence goes on along the minus strand of RJWJ010013436.1, from coordinate 30,099 downwards.
CCTCATGTCTAGTTGGGGCAGAGAAACAGTAGGGATGTGGGGCACACATTTGGAAAAGCAGGATCAGCTGTACCCTGCCCCCTCATGTGTTGACCGAAATGAGGTAATGCAAGGTCCCAGTGACAGCTGTGAGATTTAAGCTGGGGTAGGACGACGGCATTCCTTCAGTACATGGGGATTGAAGAGGCAGCGTAGTGTTTGAGAGGAAAGGTAAACGTATTAATTTTAATGAAAATTTGTTTTTATTTCCTAGGTAAATACTGCATTTAAGATAGTAGACCCTCAGAGGATGGAGTTTAACCTTTGTAATTAAAAATAAGGGCTAGGGAAAAAAACAAGCTGTAGTTGGCAATTTGCCGCAAAGTATCTGAAAAGGAAACGTGATGCTACTGGCTTAGGGATATGTGGGCCGCAAAGAAAGAAATGCAGCCAAGCTAGTCTAAACAGGAAGGGATTTGTTAAAAAGATAAAGGGAACCCAACAGAAAAGAAAGGCAGTCAAGGCTTGAGGAACTGGATCCATGGGGTGGAACTAGGGACTGGGGATTTGCAAGCCAGAGAGCCAATCTCACTGCATGGGGTCCCTGTCCTGTCTAGGCTGTGTGGACGTCCTATCCTCTGCCTCCTGCTTCTCTCTCAATCGTACATTCCTTGGAGAGAGAGAACCTGGCTGGACCAGGTAGAGTCGAGTGTCTACCCTGGTCCAGTCAGCCTCAGCTCTGAGGGTGGCATCAAAGAGGTCAACCATGAGCCTGTATCCAGCCACAGTCGGGGAGGCAGCCACTGTCCCAGAGCACACGGCCCACCGCACCTTGGCACCCATACTGGGTGTGTATTGCAGTCACACATGCTGATAGTGGAGTTCACACAGTGCAGAAGTTGCTAGAATGAAGTTCCACACCAGGCCCGTGGCGCCACTTAGGGGCTGGAGCCCAGGCCACGTCGTCTGTGCCCACCCTGGCACTGTGCGCTCTGGGAGCACATGGCTCTGCACTTTGGGATTGGTCTGTCTACGATTTATTTTGGAAGTATTTTCATAGCAGTGGATATAGTGCCAAAGCACTTTCCTTTTTAATGGCTGCTGGAATTCATTTCTACAGGTGCACCATAACTCATCTGTTCCCCTGTTGAGGGACATGGAGGTTGGGTTTTCCCTTTCATTGTTTTCATTAGTTATTTATTTATTTTGCTGCATCCATGTAATTATATCAGTCCTATAATTTCCCGGACTTGGAGTTGCTGTATCAAAGAGGATATGCATTTAAATATTCTGTAGTTATTGTCATATTTCCTCCCAAAGGGAATGTGCATGAGACAGTGTACTCCTACCTTGTTAATATTATGTAATATCAAACTTTTATGGCTTTGCTAATATAGGTTTAAAAACTTATTTTAAAAAAATTTGAATGTCTTAATGAGGAATGAACTCTAGCTCACTTCATTTTTAAACAGTGCTATGCTTTTGTTAGTAAGGATTGAATGAATTAATGTTTGCTTGGCACAGAAAAAATTAATGTAAGCACATAATTAGCTAAAATTGCTTGTAATTGGTATTCTTTATAAGTTATAGAAATTTATTTTTACATTTGTGTTCAAATTTATCAAAATTTTCTTTTGTGACTGACCTCTGGATTTTGTATTTTTCTTAGAAATGATTACCAATGTAAAAAATTAACACTTATATTTAACTTATTCAATAATATAATCATTTAAAGTATTATAGCCTATACATAATAATATTTAAATTACCCAAGTTAGTAAAAGTATCCAGTCAATAAAATATTTAATTCTTTTAAAATATAAATTGGAATTATAATTAGCAGCCTAGCTATAGAAAACTAGTTAAGTACCAAAAAACTCAAGAAAGACTCACCTTTTTAAAAGTTAGAAGAAATACTTTTAAAGAATTATTCTGAAGGTCTTAGTCTCTGTGTTTGAATAGAAGTATGTGGCGTAATGCTCTTCCTTCCTTCCTTTCTCTCATTCTGTTTCTCTCCACTAAGCAGATACATCAAAGAAATATTTTTGCTGATAATTTTTTTAGCATTATGAAAAGTATTTTCAGCAGTAAAAGCCTATTCAAGTTTTCCCCTTTATTTTCTCACACTCATTTCTCCTCAATTTAATACAATCTTCAAGTATTGATTTTTATAATTGGACATTTCAAAGAATATATTTGGAGAGTTTAAATGTAGATGTTGGAATATAGAGACTTAAACATATTTTATAAAATGTGTGCTATTCAAATTAAATAGCTTATATTAAAAGTCAACGTATTATAATATGCCACAAATTGCCAAAATCAAGTAATCATTCATTCGACAATTCACTGGGAATGACACAAGTTAATATAAGCTGGTTTAAACATATGTAGAGTCTCTTTTGGATGATTGAAGCATATATGATATCTCCCAGGGAACATTCAATCATTTTATTTAAGACTTGACTAGCTTTTGTCTCTTCTGTGTCAGATAAATGCTTTGTATTTGGAAAAGTGCTTTTATTCTTTGGAAATAAGCCTTATTTAATAAAACACTTTAAAATTTCAGGAAATGAAATGAAGAAAAATAAACGTTTTTGTTGCTATTGTTGTCATTGTTAGTTACAAAGGCTATAAAGAACAATTTCTTAATTTAAATGTTCCATTGAGGTTTTGTGTATTTATTTACTTGTTCTGTTGAAAAGATTACAGGTGTCTAAAGTTTTAAGTGTTCAGGGGGAAATGCTTTTAAAAATTTTTCCTTCTTGTAGCAAGAAATTTGAATGATTTAATTCTTCAGACAAGTGGTTATGACTACCAATGAAAAGTCAATGTAACCAGCCGAACGCTATATGTAATAAATCACCGAGGCTCTAAACTGCTTCTCAGGGTGTGGTTCAGTAATCCCCAGGGTGCTAAGTGCATTTTCACAGCTCCTTTTCCATATATACCCAGAAGCTTACCTTACAGGCAGAGAGAGCACACGTGGGAGTGTGCATGCATTTACGCAGACTTGTACTGGCTCTGAAGCACACTGCTCTCCAGAACATCTTGTTCACACCAAGGGCAGGTGCACAGTGGCCCATGGCCTACAGAAAACAGTGGTGTGTCTCTACTTTTAGATCTATTTTTTATATTATCATTTTAAGGTATTGGTTTTGCATACAATTAGTGCAGCTTTGAACATGTGTAGTTATGAATACTTATACATATATTGTGAGTGTATGTTCAACATATTTTCAGAGTTCAGTTCAGAGATCACTGAAGATTGCCTTTTGTGTGACCTCAGATCAAATTACTGGGGATTTGGGTTGGAATTACCTGGTTAATTACCTTACTGTAACAGCTCATTTTGCATGCACTGTCCAAACGTCAGCAGCAAGAGTTGAATTCTGTTTCATCCTGGTGTTAAAGAAATAAAATCACTCACTCTACGTTACCTCTGGGTAACTTCAATTTTCTTTGAAGTTTTAGTATAGCGTTATAACTACCAGATTCAAAGAGTAAATTTTCTAAAGAGACTGTCCTTCCTTTTCAATGGAACCTGAATATCTGGGTGTGGCATCTTTGTAACTTGGATGGCAGCCATCCCCAGGAGTTATTGGCAGTGTCTTGGGTTTCTGATTTAGAAATTATCAATGACAACATTATCAATATGCTCCTCTTTCATGAAAGAATGTGAAAATCCAAGACAATCACAGAAATGATGATATACTCAGGAATTTGAGCAACTAGGAAATTCTTACGATGCTGTAAAATTTATGGGCAGATAAACACATCTTATAATACGGCTACTTGATCAGACCTCAGCAATCAGCTATGTGTTGAACAGTAACTTTTAAACCAGAATGACATAAATTCTCTTTATTCTGTCCTTAGGGTGTGTCCTGTCAGCTGCAGCACTCCCCACTCTGCATGCAGGGAACCTTTCCCTCACTTCTGTCCTTCCTGATTTGTGATTTGTGCGCTGATGGAGATCTTCCAGCTCACGCTTGCCCATGCTGAGGAAAGCCCTCACCTTGCTAAGAGCATAGGTAGCTAGAATCCCTTTCTGCAGCAACGGGCAGCCTGGCTTAGCAGGAAGTATGGCAAGACCGGAGTCATGAGGTATTCATTTAAGCCTCATCTATGCTATGCTATGGTTTGTTACGTGGTGCAATAGCTTCCTCCAGTGCAAATGTTGAGCAATGAGCTTTCGGAAAATGATGTACTCTTGGTAAAAGGTACCTTTGAGCATCGCTAGTGAGCTGTGTATTTGTACAGTCCCTGCGGAAGGAAATCTGGCAATATGTTAAGATATTACAATTGCAAATTCATATTCCATTTGCCCCAAGAGTAAGGTTTGCTGGTGCTGTGACATTGATATTCCCGCCACGGCCAGTTTCAAGCTCCCACAGGGCATCACCGAGGGTGAGCTGGGAAGAGATGGCACCAGGGCCTCCCAGCTCGGCTGCCCACTCCGGAAAGGCAAGGTGAGGCCCAGGTCACCTCTGAGTACCTCTTTATCACCAGCGGCTTTCTCCCTAAGCTCGGGAATAATATTCAAAATATTTGTCGGTTCCTAAGGCACAGGTATGGCAATTGGAATGGTCGCTGGTCATAAATCCCTTAACTCCTGCAGAGGACCCCGCTGTGAGGTCCACAGCTTGCAGCCCCCTGAGAGACCCCGCCACTCGCGCTGCTGTCAGCGGCCCAGCTGTCTCTCCCGGAATGGTTTGGTGCCTATAAAGATAATAATGTATGGTCTTCCTTCAATTTTTTTCAACAAATGATGACATACCACACACCCTCTACAAAAACTTGGTTTTTGGATGTCTTTCCGTCTTTCCATATGAGTACATACAGACGTTCCCTTCTTATTTTAATTTTTTAAATTTATTTACAGTTGCAAGGTATTTTTACTATTTGGGGGCCTAACCATAATTTATTTAAACAGTACCATATTGATGGACACTTGGGTAGTTTTCAATTTGATGCTTATTTAAAATGCTGAAGTGAAGAAATTTGTATATATGTTGATTCAACCCACACATTTAACCCACATATTTTTTAAGGTGTATGTGGGATAAATACACAGAAGTATGATTATTGGGACAAAGGAATATGCATTTGCAATTGTGATATGTTGTAAGATTTCCTTCCACAGGGGTTATAGAAATATACAGCTCCCTAGCTCAGAGACACCTCTTACTAACATAATGCATCAGCAGACTCTGCAAGCATAGTGGGTGAGAAACAGTATTTCAGCATAGCGTCAGCTAGAATTTGACTATTCTGGCTGAGACTCAGATTTCTTTGATTTAAGACACATTTGTGTTTCCTATTCTCTGAACTCTTTTCATCTCTATTTCCTTTCCTTTATTTAATTAAATCAATCAATTAATTAATTTATTTGGTCTTACTGAATTCTTGGTCTTTTCTAACTATATAGTATATATCGAGGACATTAGTATTTTGTGATTGAGTTGCAAATATATTTTTCTTAGTTTATCATGTATCTTATTTTTCTTTGGTATTTTATTCCATATAAAAGTTATGATTTGATTTAGTATAATTTATCAATTTATTTTTTTCTTTTGTATGTTGTGGATTTTGAGGCAGGGTTAGAAAGCCCTTTCCTGCTCTGAGATTATAAATAATTCTTTCTCCTTTTTTTTGTAGTTTGTTTGTTTTTGGAGATGGAGTCTTATTCTGTCACCCAGGCTGGAGTGCAGTGGCACAATCGTAGTTCACAACAGCCTCGAACTCCTGGGCTCAAGCTATCCTCCTGCCTCAGCCTCCTGAGTAGCTGGTACTATATTTTACAGAATAATTATTGTTCTGGGATGATACATTTCTCTCCAGGTCTGTGAGACTGGCTGGACATTTAGAAATATTGAATGGCATTGTCATCCACTTGTTGAAGCCTGGGAGAAGAGGAGGCTGGGAGGCTGCAAATCATCAGCTCCAATCACAAACACAGTAGGCTGCATGGGATGTGTATGGCAGTAGATAATGGTAACATTAGTAATAATTATATTTGTGGTTAACATTGAGTACTTACTCTTTGCCAGATAGTACCCTAAACACTTTACATAATTTATCAAATTAAATTTTCAAACAACCTCATTGTTATTCCTCTTTACAAATGAGGAAACTGAAGCTTAGATAGGCTAAGTCTTCATCAAGGTCAAACAGCTTCTAAGTGATGACCTTGGGGAAGATCAGGTCTGTCTGGTCTCAGAGGCAACACTCCTACCCAGCTCCCACTGCATCATGAAAGAGTAAGGCTTCATCCCTCTGTGATTGGTCCTGTTAGGTCTGAGAAATTGATTGTTAATCATACTGAGGATCCCTGTACATAAAGAGCTGCTTCTCTCTTGCTGCTTTCAAAATTCTCTTTGTCTTTGGCTTTAAGTTTGATTATAATGTGTCTCAAGTTTGCTCTGTGAATTATATATTGTGAATAGATTATTATGTGAATCTCTTGAATTTACAATACTTGCAGTTTGTTGAGATCCTTGGATGTGTACATTCATGTCTTTCATCAAATTTGTGAGAATTTTAGCCATTATTTCTTCAGATATTCTTTCTGTCCCTTTCTCTCTTTCTTCTGTTTCTAAGACTCCCATAGTGCATATGTAGGTCTGCTTGAAATGGTGGCTCACAGGTCTCTTAGGTTATATTCACTTTACTTTATTCATTATGCTCTTTACGCTGGATAATTTTAATTGTCCTATCTTCAAGTGGTGATTCTATCTTCTGTTTACTTAAATTTTCTGTTGAAGCCCTCTAGCAATTTTTTAAAATTTTAGGTATTATATACCTCAGCTCTAGGTTTCTTTTACTAATTTCTATCTCTTTATTGATAGTATGGATATTTTTTTTTTGTTTATACATTGTTTTCATGATTTCTTTTAACTTTTTGAGCATATTTAAGAAAGTCAGCTTATAGATTTTGTCTAGTAAGTTCAATGTCTGTGATTTCTCATGGATAGTTTCTGTCAATTTATTCATTTATTTCCTGTGAATAAGCCATACTTTCCTGTTTCTTTGTATGCCTTGCAATCTTTTGTTGAAATCTGAATATTTCAATAGTATAATGTTGTAACTGTGATAATTGGATTTTCCCTCTTCCCCAAGAATATTTTTTTATATTGTTGACTATTGTACTTGCCTATTTATTTAGTGACTTTTCCAAACTATTTTTGCAAAAACTATATTCCTTGTCATGTGTGGTCACATAAAGTCACTGTTTCTTAGCTTGTTTTCAGCTAGTGCTTTGACAGAAATTTTCTTTCTTAAGTTCCTTTTTATGTATTCCACTTCTGCTAGGTTGCTGTAAGCTTTCAACTGTTCTTCACATAAAGATGTTTTGGCAATTTCTGCTTGCTTTTTAATGTTTCTATGAAGAACATAAATTTGGAACTGCAAACATTGCCATTTTGCTCTAGTGGATGTATCTTAATCAAATAAGCACTGACCTTAAGTCAGAAAAAGACATTGGGAAGTAATGTTTCTCTGACTTCTGATAAACCTGGCCATTGGTCTGTCTGAGTATGGCACCATAAGGTACATTGTTAAGTCAGCCTGCTCCTAAATCCACCAATCAGAATGCTCCAGGAACATTTAAAAGAATTTACGCATGGTGTAGTGCAGCTAAGAAAGCAGCAGATGGGAAATAAGGGGACTTCTGCCTTTTTGCTGTGTTGCCATGGGTTTGCCACTTCTTTGGGCCTTGGTGTTCCCTTGGTAAATAAGAAATTAAGACAACATTGTGGCTAAGAATCCTTTCAGATCTTTTAATCTATGATTACATTGATGGGCCCTGGAATCTGATTTAACATACAACTTTTCAGCCTACCTTAAAATGGACCTGAGTCCCTTCATAGCTAGTTGTTTAGACATCAGTACATCATAATTGATTGAATAGCAATGTAATATATATAGTCCATCCTCATTGTTTATGGCTGTTATGCTCTGTAAAGTCCGCACCAACACTGAATTACCAAATACTGAATCATTGCTTCTAGGGGAAATACAGGGTCAGGGTCCTCTGAGCATCTGGTCACATTTTCATCAACTCATCAATACATGAATGTGTTTTAGTTGTGTTTTGGTTTAAAGACACCTTATTTAATACATACTGTTGATTCATTAACATGGAACTCAAAGCCAACAGCAGTATAACTCACATCTGAATGAAGCTTATCTGGCACACATGTTTTTTCCTTAAGGTGCATCACAGCATTCTTGCATTTAGGAACACTAGACAGCACTTCAGTTCTATGCTTGGGGACCATTTTAAACAGGAAAATCACCAAGAAAAAGCACAAAAATGCAAAGCAAAAATAAAAAGTAAACCAAAGCATGACACTAAATAGACTGTGGAGAGGACATTTGTTTATGTTATGACAGATGAAACAAAAAGAGCGTCACCTTGTTCAACCTCAGCTGGGAAGGAGCTCATCAGGTGACTCAAATGTTTTTATCACTTTATACATGTTCACAAATAACCACAAAAACACCAGAACTGTTGATTTGGGGGTTACAAATAAATTTTAGTGAGGAAGCGCATTCATGAACATGCACTGGATATATTTGGAATAATCAACTATCTTAAAATAAAGGGAAAAAAAGAAAGTTAAACATTGCCCTCTCATCTGATGAAGTAGGTAATAATTAATAATTATCATTTTATTTTTATAACTTTGAAAATTGAATAACTTATTAAATGCACTGGATCGATCTAAATCTTTAGTTGATTTTCTAGTATTTCTAAATAAGGCACTTGATTCTTTCAGGCCATTAGGGATGATCTCATTTGTGGACATATATTCTTGCTGAATACCTATTAAGTGTTGTTTTCTATGCTAGAAATGAAAAATATTGCCCTCAAATGACTTACTGACTAGTTCTTGAAAACTATAGGGAAGTTTCCTGAAGATATCTCCTCTGCTATAGCCACTTGAAATTAGTGTTCACTAGAAGCTCATACAAACCAGGTGATCAAGGTTCTTAGGAGCAAATAACAGAAACCAACTAAAGTTGATGATTATTTGTTAGATTTGCTGTGCAACAAACCATTCCAAAAATATAATGCCTTAAAACAAGAACCAGTTATTTAGTTCATGGTTCTGTGGGTTGGCAATTTGTGCTGGCCCATTTTGATCGTTTTTCCTCTTCCTGGGAGACTACAGTCAGCTGCTGTAGTTAGAGTCCCCAGCTGAGGGAGTCTCACTCCTGGGCTATGTGACTGTTCGACGTCCAACCTGCCAAGGCCCATCCATATGGAAGCTGGAAAAATTTCCAAGATGTTTGGAGGAAAACTTGCAAGTCTTCTTGCCACTGTGGCTTGGAAGTGGGAATTTCATAATTCCTGTCACTTTCATTTGGCCTAAGCAAATAAGAATAAAGGTTCATATTTAAGAGGTGGGGAAGTAGATTCTACTTCATACAGGAAGAGCTATAACTTCATGTAGCAAGGACATGGATACTCTGAGCTGAATAATTTTGCCTACCTCGCTAAGAATCTGTCACATGGACTAAGGAAAAAAAAGGTACTTCACAATATTGCTCAGTTGTTTAGAGAAGAAAGAATAGAAATTTGTCAGGATATAAGGTGAATTGAGTGGCCAAAACCACAAATAAAATCACACCGTGGAACTGGTCCAATGACACCGTCACTGTTGCCAACCTCTGGATGTGCCACAGCCAGTGTTGCTGCTACCCATGGTGCCTACTATTGCCACAGGTCGATGGTGCAGATCACCCTGTTGAAACTGGACATTACTGCCACCCTGATGCCACAACTGCTGGATGGGGGCATCACTGCCCATGCCATGGCGATGCCTCAGAATTGCTCGATTGAGACCGTTTACCTATGCCCTGGGTGCAGAGAGGCTGGGAAAGTGATAATCTGGCTACTTTGGGTTTCCAGATGAAAAATAGCTGCTACAGCCCAACGAGACCATAAGGTGGGGAAGTTGCCAAACATATTAGAAGGGTTCAGGTTCTGGACAAAAAAAAAAAATGTGAAATAGCCAATATGTGTTATCTCAGGACACATAGAAAGGGACTGAAAAGTCAAGAAGCTAAAATGCCCTGTCCCGAAAAAGTGTTGTTTGTTTTGGTTTCTTTCTTACCCTTGAAGCATAAGGTCCCACAACTGGGTATGATCAAGGCTCACAGTGTATTTTAGGGATGAGGCCTTTGAAGTCCAGTTAGAGGGGTGTGGAGCTGTCAAATTCTAGCACTGGGATTTCCTGGCCAAACCAGGTGTCACCAGGTGGTAACACGATAAAGGTCCCTGGTTTGCAGGGTTCTTCTCTGTGAGGTCTCTTTAAGAACATTTCTCCCTGTTATTCCCCAACTTCCAGAGGCAGGTGAGGAAATCAGACCACACAAGGCAGACGGTGAAGAATGTGCATGCTCTGCAGTCGAGGACAGCCTAGCGTGACGTCCACGCACACAGGATGGCGCGGTGGTGCTCAGGTAATCTACAAGCTGTGTGACTGGCGACCCACCGCCTCCTGCCTCTGTGTCCCCGTAAAATGGTGATAGTGCAGCACCTACCTCCTAGACTGTTATAAGCATTAAATACAGGTAAAGCATGCTTGCAGGGAAGCAGCCAATGAATGTTAGTATTTGTCCTGTTATTCCTGGAGAGTCACTTAGCTACGTGGGTAAAGGAATCACCGTAGAAGAAACCACAAGCCCAGGCGGCATATGAGACCTCAGCTAAGGTTACTTCTAAATGAAAAAGGAAAGTGCATATTTTTATTATTATATGAATAATGTTCTCTTCTTTATGAGCCTATTAAATTTCTTTGTTGCAGGGAAGACTTTTTAACAGTTTCTACATTTCTATGGCAACAGTAGCATCTGCTGTCATCGATTTCTAACTGCTATAACCTCATTGCACAAAGGGAGCGGGCCAGCTTTCCAGTTACACAGTGATTTTTTTTCAGTCAAAAAGCTTATCAGTGCAGTAGTTCCCTTTATCTAAGGTTTTGCTTTCCATGGTTTCAGTGGCCTGCAGCCAACTGTGGTCTGAAAATATTAAATAGAAAATTTCAGAAATAAATAATTTATAAATTTTAAATTGCACGCTGTTCTTAGCAGTGTGACGACGTGTCACGCTATCTTATTGTATCCCTCCTGAGACGTGAATCCTGCCTTCGTCCAGTTGTGCCCACGCCGTCTGTGCTACCTGTCCTTAGTCATTTCCCAGCGGTCTTGGTTCTGGAACTAACTGTGCTACGCGGCAGTGCTGTGCCTGAGCCGCCCTTGTTCTACTTCCCAATGGCTACAAGGCTCAAGGGCGGCGACGCTGGCAACTCAGACACGCCAAAGAGAAGCCAAAAGTGCTTCCTTTAGTGAAAAGGGTGAATGTTCTCAACTCAATAAGGGAAGAAAAAATTGTAATTAAGTTCGCTAAGATCTAAGGTAAGAATGAATCTTCTATGTGTGAAATTGTGAAGAACAGAAAAGACATTCATGCACAGTGCTGTATTACACGTCCAGTGTGGCTGGGTGCTCTTGGTGATGTCAGCACGCAGTAGGGACCTGAGATGTCCGCCGTTTGGACAAAGAGCGGCCACTGTAACTGTGCCCTCACTGCGTGCCAGGCAGCGGGGCAGACGCTTTCCATGCAGCACGGCACCTCATTCGTGCAGCTCATTGCTGGTCTCTCCCGCTAATAGATCAGCCACGTGAGATGCAGAAGGTTAAGTAACTTGCCTAATATCACGACAGTAGCAGGTGATGGACTCAGGATTTGAGCCCAGGGAGACTGACTTTAAAGACAGCTTTGGCTGCTGTCCTTTAAGCAACCCCCACTCTTGAAGCCAGGGACTCATCTCAGAGCCCAGGACCCCAGGAGACCCCAGGGCCCCAAATGCTGTTGGCCAATGGAACGTACCCCAGCCCCTCAACCCCTGGGTCTAAGGAGCCCAGTGCAGGCCAGTGTCTGTCCTAATAGCACTGGCAGAGAAGCTGGGTCAGCTGCTCCCAAAATAGACGCATCGGTGGGCTGGCCCTGTGTCTGTTGTTTACGTCCACCAAGCACATTCTTCCTGGAAGTCAGTTGCTGTGGAAAATGGGCATAGTGCCTACTGCCTTGGCTAGGTGGTTAAAAACAGAGGTTGTTTGCAGGAACCCAATCCCCTGCTAATGCAAGGACTTCAGAGGGGTGAGCTTGGTTACATTTCCAACCCAGGGCAGGGCATTAGTTTGTTTTAAGTAGGTTTGTAAAGGGAAGTTATTTGGCCCCAGTCGTGTGGAATAAATTGTTGTTAGGTTCTAGAAATACTGTGATTAGGCCCAAGGCCAGGCTGAACCGGCCCTTCCTCCCTCCCCAACTAGTGGAGCTGATGGACACAGAAAGGCAGATACCCCATGAATTTCACTGATATGTGTAATCTAAAAAAATCAAGCTGGTAAGGTAGCAGTGGGTGGAATGCTGGTTGCCAGGGGCTTAGGGGTGGGAGATTGGGTAGATGTTGGTCAAAGGATACAAAATTTCAGTTAAACAGGAGGAATAATTTCAGTAGATCTATTGTACAATGTGGTTACTATAGTTAATAATGCTGTATTATGTACTTAAAAATTTCCAAGCAAGTAGAATTTGTGTTCTCACAACAAAAAGTTAAGTATGTGAGGTAGCATATATATTAATTAGCTTAATTTATCAGTTCCACAATGTATACATATTTTAAAACATCATGTACACCATAAATATATATGATTTTTGTCAATTTAATAAATAATTTATTTTAAATGAAGCTGATGGCTAGAGCCAGTTTTTACTAAAAATGTAGAAATATTAAAATTTTTACCACACAATTACTTCAATATATGTATCTGTGTGTGTGTAAAATGACCTAAGTGTATGGATCATTCGTGTCATTTTTACTACTTAATCTTGAGGAAAATTACGTTGAACCAGTCTTAAGTAGTTTTAAGATCACTGACAAATGGTTTGAAGCAGTGAGTGAGTCCTTCTGGTAGAGCCTGGTGCTCCCTGTTAGGGGATCTGGGAATGAGGCCGTCAGAAGCGCAGTCAGTGAAGTACGGGAGCAATGACCAGCCTCCGGGGGCGCGGGGGGCACAGAGGAGGCATCTAACCCAGCCGGCCAGGGAGGTGCGGCTAACCCACCCAGCCCGGCCAGCGTCCGGCCCCCTGGGGCAGCTGACATCTGATGTGAGGCTCAAAGGCTGGGTAGGAGTGATCAGGCAGGTAGGTCCAAAGTGGCCAATTAGCAGCATTTTTTTTTATAGTTCAACCTAATCATTAACATAGTGTCTGGACAGTCCCCAAATGATGACAGCTAGAGAGGATCAGGAGCCTGCAAAGGCCCAGATGTCCCCTCCCCACTGTCCGAGCTCAGGATGTTCCGTCAGCGTGGCTGCAGGCCCCTTCTCCCGGGAGGCCTGTCACAAATAGATGAATGTTCTTGTCAGAGGTGTGATTGTGGCTTTAGGCTGCAGTTGGTATTTGAATAATTCTGATTTTCAGCACTCATACCTGCCCTCATGACCACTCTATTTTGTGCACTCTGTTCATGCGTGATCTCTCCTGAAGAACTGCAGCTTCCCTGGAGCACAGGGCTGCATTTCCTCGCAAACCCAGCTCCTGTGGCGGGAGAAGGGAACTGACAATTTTTAGAGCTAGCACTGGCTAGACAGTCTATAACCCCCTCCCATCTCCTGAAATCCAGATGCAGATCTTTTGAGGGGGGTGGTGATGGGCAAAGCTACTGCTCTGCTGCCCACCCCCGCGCTGCCTCCATCGCCACAACCTCCTTGCAGAAGATGCTTCTAAAACGTTTGCTGCCCATGTGACTCACGCTTTCCTTGTAAATGCTTCCAGGAATACCTGGGCAGGGTTCGATCCTTGTCACGTGCACACATGATCTTGAGCATAGAGACACACGGAACACACTGCCTTCTTGCGGTTGGTGCACAGAACAGCAGGGTGAGGTGCACGGTCACGTTAAACACTGTGCTGGCCCAGACGGAGAGAAAAGGGACATTCCAGCTCTAACAGCTACATTGTCAAAAGCTTTTCTTGTCTTATTAATTTTTCAAATACAATGAAGTATCCTCTGTGTACCTGTATATAGTGAAGGCCGCTGGTGTCATCCATAGGACGTTGCTTTATCAACAACTCTGTCAGCAGCTGGGTATGATGAAGAATTTTGTGGGAGGAACTTCTGGGCTTTTGAAATGGCAACACCAGGTGGGTTTCATTCAGAATCGCCGACCGGCCTTGTCCGTTTGCCAGGGTAAGCCTGTCTTCCTTCTGAGGCTGAGGGACGTCATCCTCCTATGTGAGTTCCCTGCTTGCACCCAGAGGAGTGTGACTCCCTTACACCTCCCTAAGAGGCAGGCCTAGGAAAAGCTGGGTGAAGACCCAAGGCTGAAGTGGAAGAGGTGGCTGCCCATTGAAAACCAGGTTTGAAAACCACCACCGTCACTCTGCACAAAAGACCGTTCCATTTGACAGTCATCTGTATTGACCACTACATTTCCTAGGTTTAAAGGGAAATAAAACCAAATCCATTCTTCCTTCCTCACTCAAAGGAACTCCTGGAGGGGACTGGAGCAGCCAGGGGGATGGCAGGTGGTGCCCTACTGCCGTGCAGCCTCTCTGAGTGGGGTGGGCATTGAGGGCAGCAGAGAGGTGGAGAGAGGGCATTGGCCGCCAGCCGTGAGCAACCCTCTTTTCTTGCGCTCACATGTACGTGCTGACACCAGCAGTCTGTGCCCACACAGTGGCTTAGGACTGAACATATTTGGAACATTTCCTTCGTGTGCTTCCATGTCTGCCTTTTAATAAGCATTTGTATCACAGTTTTTTTCTGTCTTCTCATAATTATAACCCTTTTTATTTTCAGGTATATCTTCTTTAGTATAGTGAAACATATTTTCATTATTAGGTAGATTTTATTGCCCTAGAGAACACAGATATTTTTAAATTAGAAATTTCCTGAGCTTTGAAGAAGCTTTCCCTAGTTGTTCTCCTTCCTTGGTTTTCAACATCTCTAAATTTGGGTCTACACTGTGCTTTTCCAAGTACCTCTCCATGTCCGACTCATTGGCGTGGGTATGAATAAGTGAGGCTACTTGGGAAGGAAACTAGCCATTTGGGGATAAAAAGGCCACCTTTCCATAATGTTTCCAATTTGATCATGATAGATGAGACATTCTGCTGTTTCAGTGTCTGGCTAAGTTTGGATCAAGGTCAAGGGAAAAGCATAATGATCACAGCAACCGTCCTATGCTTGGCTGAGATAGAGCCACCTGGAAATGCCTCCCGTGGCTGACACAGAGAGCTCGCTGGGTCCTCACTCGTTGCCACACACGTGTGTGTGAGAGAGAAAGAGAGTATGTGTGTCTTAATTTCAGTAACAGGAATGGTAAAAAATTGGCTTTCTGTCTATAATATTTTTTACAACCAGTAAAGATGTATATAACCAGAAAACCAATAAAAGTTGACATTAAATGACGTCGGAGCTATGTCACTAACTACACTTTGTTTTCTGGAAAGTTGTCATTTTTGGTTGTATTTAGCTCATTTTATTGAAGTGTAGAGCTGCCTAGCTAATGCATTCAATGGCTAACAACCCAACGTCATATCCAAACATCTAGAATGACCTGAGGGACAGTTAGGCAAATGTAAGAAACAGAGGAAAAAAAAATTATCCTAGAATCTATATCCTCTTGTAACTTACAATATTCAGAAATGATCAGCTTTGTGTCTTGGAGCTATAGATATGTGGTCCTTCCTGAGAGTCGGCTGGGTGAGCATCATGCCATGAACTGAGATTTTACTAATGCCTTGCTTTAGCAGGTTACAGTCCCACTAATAACGGTTGCAAAATGTATAACAATGTTTCCCAAGCTACATTTTTTGGGAGAATTATAGTTACATAAGTTGACGAGCACCAAGGCAAACATTTTTAGGTTGGGCCTCAGGCCCATACTGAGAAAGGGGCGTGGGCGTCGGCTCACCGGCTCTCGTCCTGCTGGTCAGGGTCCCCACGCAGGTCGGGGGCAGGCCCGGCTCTCCCGCCGTGCGTGTCTGCAGCGGCTCCAGGGGAGGCTGCGCGGCCGCTGCGGGCTGCGGAGATGCTGCTGGGAAGGTCTGCGCGGAGCCCGCCGGCCAGTCAGTCCCCACCGGGGAGGTGCTGGTGGCAGCTGGTGGGGGACAGGGTGCTGCTGAGCGTCCTACAACGCGCAGGGCACTCCCCACGGCACAGCCGTAGTGCTGAGGTCGGAACCCTGGGGACACGTTTGTGAGGGGCTTGCCACAGCCACGGCCACAGTCGCGGGTGGGCGGGGAGACCCTGCCTCAGGGGAGAGGGAGGCGTCCACGACGAGGTCCACCCACACTGCACCCTGGGGCCACGTGGCCGAGAGCATGCGTCCTGGTGGCGGACATAGGTTCTAGAGTGACTGTCCCTCCCTGGGGTGTGCAGGGAAGAGTGGGCAGGTGGCCCTGTCTCAGGGGAAGGTCTAAAGAAGGCTAAATCCCTCGTTTCATTTCTCACACTGAAGCAAAAGGGAGCTGTTGGGTGTGAGAGCCTGGGGAACCCGGGTGGGCCAGAAGAAGCCTGAGGTCCCAGTGCGGTGCACAGCCAGGAGGGCCGGTAGGGGACAGAGACAGCGTCCTGACGTCTGAGGCCAGGAGCGGCCGCGGGCAGGAGCGGTGTCCAGAGTCTCGGCAGGAAAGGAGAGGAGGGCTGAACAGCACAGGTTTCCTTTTGTAGCGGTAGCGACAGCTACCACCTCAGTCCACCAAATTAGGAACAACGGAAATTTGGCAGGCGTGGCTTGGTATTCCAGACAAACAGGTGCAGTGCCCCTGAGGACTCCAGAGTCATTTAGGAAGAAGCTGGAAGGATCTGAATTTCCAGCACCATAAGCCAGTAATGTCTGAACTGGGCTCTGTTTCACCTGCAGGCTGGCGGGGCTGGTTTTGGGAGCACAGCGCCCCTGCATCCTTGAAGCCCCCTTGGCTCCCCAGCACAGTGGAGCGTTGATGCCAGGCACGAGCAAGGCAGAGGGTTACCTTCCGCACTCCTGTTTGCATGTGAATGGCAGACAGGTGTGGAGGGGATATTTATACCACTTAGCAGATCATTAGCACCAAGTTAAAATATATAAAATCTGGTAGATGCAGGAAAGCCATTGTTTCAAGTGTATGTGCAGACTGATGTCAAATTGGCACTTGTTTGCTCAATATACAGATTTTGAAAAATAAGAAATAATTATGAAACTGGCACATTTTATAAACTATAACTCCAGGGAGCATAATGCAAAATGACAATGGTCAGACCACTTAAATAGGTCATTTTCTTACTTTAATTTACAGAAATAGTATTTTTCATTATGGAGTGATAAAGTGGACTTCCTCTTACTTTTCAGTTTTAGAAATCATTATCTTCTGAAAGGTTAATATAAAAATAACTCCTGGATGAGTCTTCACCATGGTGTGAAATAACAAGAAATGGTTTGTACATAACCTTTTGCATTTCACATCATAAAATTATGTTTCCTCTGAAGTCTGAGGTTGAATTTGTATTTCTTCAGACATGGTAAGTAGATTCTAAAGGTAGAACCTTAAAAGTACATGCAGTTACTAATCACTGACTATGTTCCCGTAGTTCCAAAAACTTGAAACACTTTTCCCATATTATTGTCGTTATCATTTTTTATGTTACATATGTAGTTTTTTGAGAAGTATTAATGTGAGACACAATTCTTTTTTTTTTAAAGTGTAGGAATACAAAGTGTAATATTTTTCTAGTCAAATCACATTTCAGGTAGTTTACAAGGCAACTGGTCAACAAGATAGAATGAGAAATGTATCTGTTCTGAGAGAGACATATCACAAACCCAAAATGTGAGCAGTTAGTCATAAACGTCAACTCATCACAAAACATTTAAAAGTCTAATCACTGAAGAAAATCCTGAATACTTCAGAATATATAAAAGTACATTGTTTAAAATTAATGTTTATTATAAAAATAATTTTAGGTAAATCATTCATCTAAACATGAAATCTAAAGGTACAAAACCTCTAGATAAAAATGTAGAAAATTATTTTTGTAACCCTGGAGTAGGCAAAGATTTCTTAGCAAAAACACAAAAGCAGTAGATATAAATTTTTTAAATTATTAATTGGCCTTTATCAAAATTAAAAACATCAGCTCATCAAAAGACATTGCGAAGAAAGTGAAGAGGCAGTGCCCAGGTGGAAGAAACTGCTCACACCGGAAAGAGTACATGTGTTCAATGAATGAAAGCTCCTACCAGTCAATAATGAAGGACAGACAGCCTAGTAAAAAATGGCAAAAAACTTGAACAGACAATTTGAAAATATGAGAATGGCCAATAAGCACATGAAAAGGTGTTTCACATCACCAGACCATATGAGGGGAATTCCTGCGGGGGGCGGGGGGGTGAAAATACTCCACAACTTGATTGGAATGGTGCTTATCCAGGTTTACACCTTTAGCAAAATGCATCCAACGATATGCTTAAGTTCTGTGCATTTCACTGTACATACATTTTATCTCAATAAAAAGTAATGAAATTGCTTAAACAACAAAAACAGTTGACATGTTATTTCAACTTTTCCCAACTACATCTATTGAAATTATGAAACAGGTTTCAAAACGTAACTGTTATGTTCTTGAGCTCAGATTTAATTCGAGTGGAAGGTCTTCAAAGTACCCTCAGGAGGGACAGGAAGAAAACTAACACTCAGTACTCATTAAGCATCTACGCACCAAACACTGCGGGGAAACTTTCGCATGCACTGTCGAATGCAGTACAACAACCTCACTACAACAATCCTCCCTCCATGAATGGGGCGACCTGGTGACAGAGATGAAGTCAATTGCCGAAGGCATCAGAATTCAGCGCAGATCGGCTGACTGCAGCGTCTCTCTTCCTTCCACTACGTCATGCCCCAAATCAGCAATATTTGTGGGATATCTGTGACCCCAAAGAAACTAGTTTATGAAGAAAACTTTACATATGTGCATACATATGTGCATGTGTGTGCATATATATACATAATCACACACACACAGTTGACCCTTGAACAACACAGGTTTAAACTTCATGGGCCCACTTACATGCATGTTGGCTTCTACCTGCCTCTGCCACCCCTGAAAAAGGAAAACCAACCCCCCATTACTCCCCTCCTCAGACTACTCAATGTGGAGAGAATGAGGATGAAGGCCTTTATGATGCTCCACTTTCACTTAATGAATAGTAAATATATTTTCTATATATCTTTCTTATGATTTTCTTCTCTATTCTCTTTCTTATGATTTTTTTCTCTGGCTTGTTGTATTGTTGGAATACAGTATATGGTACATATAACATACAAAATATATGTCAATTGACTGTTCATGTTATTGGTAAGGCTTCCAGTCAATAGCAGGCTATTAGTATTAACAGTGAAGTTTCGGGGGAGTCAAAAGTTATACATGGATTTGGGATTGCATGGGGTCCATGCTCCTAACCCCTGCATTGTTCAAGGGTCACCTGTGTATACGTGTACATGTATATACATCCTGCACTCTTATAGGACACCTTTTTTTCCTCTCTTTTTAATCACAGTGGAAGGAATTGTAGGTTAATCCATCTGTTCTCCACGCACAGATTTGGAGCTGGATTAAAGAAATTTGGCAAAGATTAAGACAAGGAAATTTAAAACTCAGTGTCCTTACCTAAAGTGCATACGTCACATATGTGTAAATGCATTCTCTTAGTTGTCCTCCTTCTAATTTTCTGGGGCCGGCTCACTTGGTCTGGAACATTCTTCACATGTCTGTGCTGATGCTCCTCAGCGTTCTCTCTTCTGTGTGTCTTTTAACCTTGGCTGGAGGCCTGTTAGCAGCTGCTGTCACGTTCTGTGTGTGCTTCAGGAACCTCAAGCTAAATATGCTTGAAATTGAACTGAGAAATTCTTTAACATGTGATGATTTCTTTGTGTTTTCTGTTTAGGGAATGGCATGGTTATTTCATCGTTCAAGTCACCCTTGGCTCTTGGTCAATTATTTTCTTGGTTCTATGGATTTTACTCTGTTGAATAGTATTTATTTCACTTTCTTCTGTCTGTGTCTTGCTCCTGTCGTATTTCTGAAAGCTCTTGCCTAGACCTCCAGTAAAGGTCAATGATGGTGGGGTTTCTGTTGCAAATCAATGGTTTCTGTTTTGAAGAAATCGCTAGACCCTTCTTCTTGCCATCTGTATCCCACTGTGCCCCTCAGACTCCACACTTAGAAAATTTTTTCCATTTCTTGTACTGGCTCTTGCTCTTCTGCCCACTTATAATGTTAGGTTGACATGCTTTCTTGGTGGGAAGCTTAGGAGTCATTCTCGTGTTTGTTTGTAATCATTTACTCCCGATGCTCCCAATGCTAAGAAGAATTTTTTTTTTTTAATACAGGGTCTCACTGTGTTGTCCAGGCTAGAGTGCAGTGGTGTGATCATAGCTCACTACAACCTCAAACACCTACGTTCAAGTGATCCTCCTGCCTCGCTCAGCCTCCGGAGTAGCTGCGACTACAGGTGCACACCACCACATCCGCCTAATTTTTCTTTTTTTACAGTAGCCATGGGGTCTTACTGTTGCCCAGACTGGTCTTGAACTCCTGGCCTCAAGCGATTCTCCTGCTTCTACCTCCCAAAGTGTTAGGATTATAGGTGTGAGCCAACACACCCAGGCCAAATAAGGATATTTTGTCAGTTCTGCCTTCAAAATACACAATTTTATCTCTACTGCTATCATTCTTGTCCAATGTCCTGTTATTTGTCTCACAGAGATTTGCAATAATCTCCTAATTGTATTTGCTTCCACTTTTGACAACTTCACAGTTTTATTTCACATAACAGCTAGAAACGTCTTTTAAACATGAAAATCAGACTATCATGCATCTATTGAAAATCCATAAATAGCTTCCCACTATGTTCAAAATAAAAGCCAATCCATGTCTTTACTAGCTTGGTAAGTAGGAGCTGGTCTCTGCTCACGTCTCTGACTGCATTGCTGTCACCCTCCTCCTCCTCTCCATCTCACTCGCTCAGCTGAGTCCACATGTGGCCTTTCTTCTGTTTCCAAGCACGGCCCTACCTCGGAGCTTTCATACTTGCGGTTCTTGCTGTTTGGAATTTTCTTCACATTGATGTCATGTATGAGTTTGCTCTTTCATTCCGCTCTGCCCCAGTGGGCCCTCCTTAGAAATGCTGTTTCTTAGGACTGTGTCTAAATTAGCTGCCTCCTTAACATTCTTTCTGTTTAGTTCATTTTATTTGTAGCATGTTTTCCTACTAGAAAATGATTAACTTATTTGTTTGCTTGAGTCTATGAGTTCAAAAACTTTGTCTTGTTAACCTTATGTATCAGCATCATAATAAGCCATTGTGTGTAGGATACACATAAGTTCTTGAATGAATAAATGGATTGATGAGTTACTACTGTCTGTTCAGTAAGCACGCCAGATAGCCAATGGGTATTGAGGACTTGCAGAGAATATTGGCTTCTATCCTGCTTGTAAAACAGTATTCATAAAAAAACTAATATCTATGGATCATAAATAGCAGATATATGTTTGAAATGCACTTATGATTTCAATCCCTACTTTTCCATTCCATGATATATAGGGATATGACATTCAGTTATCCTTGGGTATTCTTTATAGAAGTCCATAGCACTCTTGGAAATATTAATAAAAATAGCAGCAGAGGGTCCGATACATAGTATCCACTTCCATAAATAGCTGTTGCATTGAACCACACCTTGGAAAATTTGTTCTTACCCTAGTCTGTCATTTGATGATGTAGGGATACCTGATTTCTAGATCAGAAAAATAAGTTCTCCAATATTATTTTAGGATTTGGTAATTATTGTTTGTAAACCTGATATTCAAACTTTGTGGTTTTTTTCCTCAGTTTTTTTGAAAGATGGTGATGTATGTGTGAGTTATTGAGCCCTTGGCACTGCTCTCTAAAAAGGCGGGTCATACCTAAAGTCCTGGGGTCCTCAGTAGGCATTTGCAATATATGTTCTGAAGGAAAAAATACAAGTGCCCTCAAGAGCTTACCAACATATGCACTGTTTTAACACATGAACGTTCTTTATTATGGCTTTTGAAAGAATTACAAAATGTTTCATTTTATGATATGTTTTTGATGAAATATTTACCAACTCTTTTATGAGTCTAAATGAAGGCTTGTGAATTTTGGACAATGAGCTTTCATAAATATCCATTGAAAAACCATAAACACTTTATCCCTTGTACAGAAAATTTAATTAATTAAAAGTTAAAACAAACTGTTTCAGTGTATTCCCGTTAGATATGAAGGAGTGGATTCTGTCACATTTATTTTAAATGCAATAAAGATTATATTTTGTAAAATAATATGAGCTTGTGAGTTTGCAGTCATTGTACATGTTGACAGCATAAGCACTGCAAAAAGGGTGTGCTAATTCCATTAGCAGCTTTACATAAAACCTCAGATGAAAGATATTTTAGTAACAACTTCAAAGATACTTCACAAAAGAACTATTTCACCAAGAAAATCTACTGCAAGGATGAACTGTATTTTAATGACCAAGGGAAGTTAGTTTTAATGAAGGTCACTGACGGAAGCCCTTCAAGTCTTCTAATATGATTATACACTCCGATGACCCAACTCCACTAGACATGTACGTCTCCATGGGGCTTTGCTAAAAAAGGCTGAAGATAGTTCCTGATCTTTTGCAACTGTCCAATGTACAGCTAGAGAGTATCTTAAAACTAAAAGGAGAACACTAATTGGGTTAAATTGGTAACAAGTGATATAATATGCCATGTTTTCAAATGCATACAATAATTTAAGGCTTCCTAGATATAACACTTTGAAGAATATTTAAGTTTTGATAACTTTATTTTCACAAGAAGAAATAAAAACGTAATAGAGATAAATGCTGTTTTCCTTACACCAGCACATTTACATAAAATCCAGACTTAAACGGACCAACTTATGAATTTCATTAGCCCCCATCAACAAATATAAGTGTAAGTTATATATTGTGGGAATTATACAAGGAAATTTCCTTGGTTTCTGTGATTAGCTCAAAGTAATGTTAAACCTGTAACCTCCGATTCCCAACTTTCAATCCTAAAATCTAGGTCACACTTCTTCCCAGTTCTGAGGAATATAGTCTTCCTAAAAAGATTAACAATTTATAATTGAATGGTATATTATGCATCATATATTCCAATTTGTGGTGCTATGATTTATTACTCAGATTCTGCATTAAGACATTCTTCTGTGACGTGAGGGTCCGCTTTGGCTGTGTGAGGGATGAAGACAGTGACAGATCCCAAGTGAGATGCTGAATCAATGTGTGTGCCATCTTGAAAACCAAAAAGGAAAAGATCAGCTTGCTGGAGGTGTTTAATCAATCTTGCTGTGCATATTAAATGTGCATTCAAAGAAAAATGTGTTTTAATTACAGCTTAAATGCATTCTGAATGCTAATATGACAAGGATTGAATCACTTTGTTTTGCTTAGCTCGATATTTCACAGTTAGCACATTGCTTGCAATGGGATATTTAAAAAGTTATTTCAGCTGGAAAGTTTTGTAGTTTCAAGAGAGAACGGGCCAGATAAGAATGACAATTTGTTTCTTTATTTAACAAAGAGCCCTAAAGAAACCTTAACCTCAGAAATCTCCTTATGCTAGCAAATTTGCTTGGTCAGCTCCATGCTGGGCTTTCCTCGTACAACTCCTCAGCATGATGAACACTACCTCCACCCACTTACACGTGTTTTTCTAAGGGTCTTCTTTCTGGTTGTCTGTTTACAAAATCATCTCCACCAGTCGGACTGTAAATATCCTAATGGCAGGGATATTGTTTTTGCCTCCCCACTAGTGCTTGGAATAGTATATTGCATGGTCGGAGTGGTCAGTGATGATGTTGACTAGACAACTGATGTTCTGGCACCATTAGAAATGGACACATTCCAGGAGAATAGTGTCCGCCTCGCCCTACTGTAAGCTGGATGAGAACGGAGCACAAGTGCAGGCTTTATTTTCTGTCTCAGCTGTTTGATTCTGACGGTAGCTCTCCAGAGTCATATGTTACCCTGTTTCCAGATGCAGGTCCAGATCTATCCATGCTGTTGGGGTTGGGTGAGGAGGGTAGATAAAATGAGGTAAAACACAATATCTTCACCCCCAGATTAAGTGGGGATGAGGGCAGGGTGGTCCCAGTGCTGGTAGGGAATGAGGTAGCTAGGGGAGTAAAGCTAAAACCTCAAAATATTTATACGCGTTCACCAATCATTTGAAATCAGTTTGGATTCGTGAAAGAATGCTCACTAACTTGTGCCTTTGGGTTCAATGTCACAGTTGCATAAATAGGAGACTGCCGTATTTTGAGGTAATTATGTCTTTGGCAAATGTTTTATCAGGATTTTCTCTAGAAGGCAACCAAAACTGTTATTTTGTAAACATTTATTATATAATCACCTAAAATTCAATATCTCTTTGTATGTTTTTGTGATTGAATATATGTGTTTGAATACATATGGAAATAATACTTTAGAAATGTACCTATAATTGTTATAACACTAATTGCTTGTGTCTTCCTGTAGTTAACTATTCATAAATTGCCTTTAACTACTGATCTTGATTACATTAAACTATCTTATAATGTTATAATGTATTTGCAGTATGAATGAATTTTCTATCGTTTCTGGCAACAGCTTTGGAAAATTCTGCCAAAGTGATGTTTTGTTTTTTTCTTTCTTTCCATGGTAAAACTTACCAAGATATATTGCCCTCCTTGGGCTGAAGTTCAAAATCCATTTTGAGCTTCGGATCATCTGATAAAAGTTAATATTGTACTTCATCTGAAAGTTCAGCAGTGTTTTCTTACATAAGGGAAAAAGTATCAGGGAAGTGAAATAACCCCATAGTTGAAAATTATACTCTCAATTAGGCATAACTAGTGAAAAGTAGAATAAAATAAACACCACCGTTGAAACTATTCTTTTTTTTTTTTTTTTTTTTAGGTGCAGTTCTCGGATTGTAAAATTTTATTTCAAATGAATAATGTATAATTTACTGCTTTCACCGTGTTAGGTGATTTGGACTCTGATAATCATCACTATGCTATCAAAATGTATCCTGTATCTCTACCCCCAAAGCTTATTGCACCTCTGGTTTTAATTCTTACTAAGAAATTGTTTTGCATAAGTTTAGCTGAAGGATCAGCAGAAAGAAATGACTGTATATGTGAAATTTTATGTTAGAAAATATGGATATTACATTCCAGAAATAGCAATGTCTACATTCAAGGGTAAAAATAAATCAAGATTGATGTAATGGAAGATATTGTATAAAATAGATGAATCATGTCCGAAAATAAAATTTTCATCCTTAGAGTACATTTTGTGTTTGAAATCTCAGTTACATCTGGTAAACTATCTGAGTGATGTCACGATGTGATTGAAGAGAGAGATGACCTGAGCAGATGGTGCCCCGTAAGCTTCCCCCACATGCGTCTCAGGCAACCCTGGGAGAGACAGAACTGGCAGTAGGGCTGGGCTGTTGGAGCTGATCACCCCTTGGCTGGCTGGCAATGAGGACCTGCCACTAGGTGGAGGCCAGCTGTCCCTGGCATGCTCCAGTGGGGGGCTGTATTGTGTCCCTCCAAAACCCACATGTTGATGTCCAAACCCCAGCACCTCAGAATGTGACTGTATTTGGAGATAGGATCTTTAAAGAGGTAATAAAGGTAAAATGAAGTCATTCGGTTGGGCCCTGATTCAATGTAACCGATGTCTTCCTAGAAGAGGAAATTGAACGCAGACACGCCCAGGGAAGGCTGCAGGCCAAGGAGAAAGGCCCAGCGAGAAACAACCCTGCAGATGCCTTGCTCTCGGGTTTCTACCTGAGGCAGTAACTGCCTGCTTTGTAAGCCCCTGGCTGTGGGATTTCATTACGGTGGCCCTGGCGAGCTAACGCACAGGGCATTTGCTCAAGCGCTCAGCGACGGTAGCTGGAACTATGGCGGAAGGGGCTGGTCTGGCGTTTGTGTCATCTCAGCTGTGCGAGAGGGTCAGAGGGCACACGTTCGGGGCTGGGGCATGAGCTGCTCTCACTGGGTGCTGCTGACACACCGGAGGCCAGCTGTGCGGGAGGAGCGTGAGGACTCTCTGATGGAGGGGAGGGGTGAGAGTCAGAGGGCCTCTTGGCCACATATGAAGGGTCTGCTGCCTCCTGTAGCCGAAGGGCAGGTGAAGCCGAGGGTGCTCTCAGGGATTTATTATGAAGGCCGAGAGCTTAGAAAGGGTTGAATTCTTGACCCTGGCCAGTCTGCTTCTCCAAGGCCAGGGCCCCACTGCGAAGAAACGACACTGAGATCTGTTATGGGGACATGTGAGTCAATGCACTAATATACTGACTCACAAAAGTGTCCCAAACATTCTGTGTCTGCAGAAATGAATGACCAACTCCTCCCTGTTAAAATCAGGGCTCCCACCTTGCTTGAAGATGATGCGCAGGTTTCCAGCTTGCAAGGCATCACATAGCACTGTAGGATCTACCTCTACCTTCTAACCTAGCCACCAGACAGGTGACCTGGGCCCATTACAATGTTAGCTACTGAGGAGTCCTAGGCCTGTTACAGTAGGAAAGGGGCCCTACCCCTAAAGGAGCCGTGGGTCTCAGCTGCCACGCATGTGGGTGAGTGCACATGGAGCTGGCTCTGTACGGCACTGGGTCAAGGAGTGCCAGACCTAAGGCTGGTTAAGGGAGAGTTCTTTGATAAAGGTGATATTTCCATGATACAGGATCTAATACCCTGGCAAGGGCCCCATGTGATGACAGTATGTTTGAGAATGGTTCTTGAAAGCAACAATGGCCCATGAAAAGTATAATAGAAATTCCAGAATTGTTGTGAAAGGTGGTTGAGGAAGGGGTCAAAAAACCTCAGAGGAATGCCATGCTAGCATGGGCATCCTACCTAGGGACAGAAAACCCAGCTGACCATGTTTCACAGGGAATATTCTCTTTTCCAAAAATGAGAAGGAGCGCACTGTAGAGGAGCACATTTTCATTGAGAAACTCAGTGGGGATGTTCCCCCACAGTTCAGGACTGAGAACAGGAAGTGTTATTGCAGACTAGGAATCACTAATCACCATGGAAATGACAAACTCCCCCAGAAGAGACCGGGGTGGACTTAATCCCCCAGAATGTGGAGCCTGCACTGAGTGCCATGAGTGGTGAGATCAGAGCCACTGTAGGCATGGAGATGGCTTATAGGACACGACGTTCCCAGGGCTAAGACAGCAAACAGTCTCAAGAGCATTGCTTAATTCATATGACAAAACTAAAGTCAAGGATTTTGAGGGCAGTTGCATCAGTAAATCTTCACGATCTCTAGCCTGGTTTCTGAATCTGCAGCAGTTCTCAGACCCAGAACTCACGGACTGAGGAAGGCCGGGTCCCACGAGTATGGCTTCTGTAACACCATGGAAAGTGTATCTGGAAATCATTACCCTAGTTCTTCCCTGGTGGGACCTAAAGGACATTTATGCACTCTGGAATGGGGACACATAGACAATTTGAGGACTTCTAAACAAAAGGGCTATGCTGAAATTGATTTTCAGGGATCATAAATGTCATCATGACATCTTGTTAGAGTGGGGTGTGTAGGACCCAGATCACTACTGGAGCCCTGGCCCAGGTCTGGCTCACATGTATTCTCTCAGCTGGGCCCATGGCCACTTCCCTGGTCCCCAGTGTAACATTCGAATGGACACAATCCGTGGTTGGCAGAGCCACCATATTGGTCATTGCCTTGTGGTGGTGTAGGAGTGGCTATTGTGGGAAAGGCCTGGTGGAAGCTTCTAAACTGCTCTGCAGCAGGCACCCCCATCCCCATCACACCATAGCCCAGATAGGAAATTTTTAAAAAGTTGCATCCTGGGAGAAATGGCTAATATTGGTGCTACTTTTTAAGAGCTAAAGAATGCAAGAGTGGTTGTTGCCATTTAATTTAACTACCTGGCCTCTATGAAAAACCAGCTAGGTCCCATGGATGGTGGTAGACTTCCAAAGATTCCCTGGTTGGAGAGAAGTCTGGAGAAAGTCAGGCACATGCTTTCAGGAGTTTCTTCTAAGTGGTGTCATATGACACTCACTTAATTCTCTAGCCAAGTTGTGTGACATGTTCAAAGTGCTACCGATTAGGAAGAGCACCTGAGCCTTACCGTCCAGGGTTCATACTGAGGGTCAGCCACGTAGGCATATAGCACTTGCATGTCATACCTCCATCACTGAAGCACCAGACCACCATCGATCCCATCGTTGGTATAAACTATCTAGACATCGGCACCACATGGCTCAAGGCTTCGGGAATGTAAAAACACTCCTATGAGACAAAACATGCCAGAAGCTCAGCTTCCAGGAGCCAGTCAAGGGCTGGCCATAAAAACAAGCCTTTTGTGGAACTAAAACCTACATGAGCCCCCAAAGAGGTGCTCCCAGGCAGGATGAACTACTGTCTAAAGCAAGTGGATGCAAGCACCGCAAGGGTGGCCTGGAGGGGCCTGTAGGTGCCGCCGGATTTCCCCTTCGGGACGAGCCAACTGCGGCCACTCACTGTGGCTCAGTTCTCCCGCTGCTCCATCTGCTGCCCTGACTGTCTTTCTGTGCTTCTTTCCCAGAAAACAGAGGCTGAAACACCTTCAGTCAGATAGTCAGACACACTAAGCACTTCATGGATCAGGACCCGAGCCATATCAAGTCAAGCAGCTTCCTCATACGAGGTTGGGGATTTGCGGAGAAATAGGAGTGTGTAATTGGGAAAAGAAACTCAGTGTTTAAGAGTTTGATCTGATATTAAAAGCAATCAGAAATTTAAACAGCAAAGAATTCTGTAAATCTTTGCTCTTACTGATACTTTGGAATACGTGATAGACAATAAAGTTTGTTCATGTCTTCAAACTATTTCACAGGCATCCAAATTATTGTCATATTGATCACTACTAAGAGTAATTATCCAACTCAGCAGGTACAGGATTCGCAAGCCAGAAACACAGACATGGATAATTACGAATATTTACCTATGCTTCAAATCATGAAACAAAGAGAACATTGAAGTGAAGTCCTTTTGATCATAATATAAGTATTACTTCCAGTGTATTTTATTATCCAAATATGTCAGCGTTTAGGAGAGAAAATGTATCGCATGAAACAGCTGCCAAGTGTCTACTGACCAGCCCTCCAGGTCCTGCCCGCATCCTAGAGAAGCTGCGGCCAGTTAGCATGTTCACCTAGGTGTTCTACCTCAGGGGCAGGAAGTTGACAGTAATGAAATAAGAGGGCAACTGAGAGACTCCTGACGGGAAAGCATGCTGGGAAATGGTCTTTGCACCAAGAAGAAAAACCCACGTCTCCTCAATCTACAAGTTAACACTGGGTTGAGGTGAAAGGATCTGGTTGCTGCAAAGATTTGGCTACCAGGATGTTATTCACCTGCTCTGTGGCTTTGCAGATGGTTTCGAAATGACCTATGGAGGAAACGTCCAGGGTCAAGATCAGTACTTGGTTTTACAGTGTGATTACTGTCCAGAGACAGGGCAGGAAGGATGTAGGGCAGAAGAGAGAAGATGAAAACTGGGATTGATTTTTATTTTATTTTATTTTTTTTAGTTTTCACACATTTGCATGATGGGCAACTGACTCATTATTCCATCCAATACACGTGTGAGGAACTGCTGAACTAAATTCCTGTTTGCTTTAAGGGATCAGGAAGAAGAGGGCATTCCAACCCTATCCAGGAGTATACAAGAGGTGCTATATCACCATTGTTTCTTAAAGCTGAATAGTACTCCATGGTATACATATACCACATTTTACTAATCCACTCATGTATTGATGGACACTTGGGCTGTTTCCACACCTTTGCAATTGTGAATTGCGCTGAGCGAAGTATCCCAAGAATGGAAAAACAAGCACCACATGTACTCACCATCAAATTGGTAGTGACTGAACATCACATAAGTGTACATATAAGAATAGCATCTATTGGATGTCGGGGAGGGAGGGAGGGGG
>RJWJ010013435.1:0-39859 GCA_004363605.1 Indri indri | reverse complement strand
AGATTCACTGAGCTTCTTGGATCAGTAATTGCATGTGTTTTACTCCATTTGTGAAATTCTGGTCTTTTTTTCTTTTTTGAGATGGAATCTCACCCTGTTGCCCTCAGTAGAGTGCCGTGGTGTCAACCTAGCTCACAGCAACCTCAGACTCCTGGGCTCAAGTGATCCTCCTGCCTCAGCCTCCCAGAATGCTAGGATTATGGGTGTGAGCCACCTCTCCCGGCCTCATTATTTTTTTAAATCAGATTTTTTTGCCCAAATCTTTTTCTTTTTTCCTTCTGAGTCAACAATGGCACAAATGTTATATCTTTTGGTATTGTCCAAACAGCTCCCCAAGTCTCTTTTCATTTGCTCTGTTATACAGTTCGGATAATTTCTATTGTGCTATCTTAAGTTCATTGACTTTTTCCTCTGTCAGCTCTGTGTAACTAAGATCTCCCCAAATATTCTTTTATTTTAGACATTGTATTTTTCAGTTTTTAAGTTATTTTCAATTTTTTACCGTTTCTATGTCTCTGCTAAAATTCTTATTTTTCAAATATATTTTTGCTTACCTCATGGAGCATAGTTTTATAAGCGTCTTTAATCTTGCTCTTAAGATGCCACTAATTTTATCTGCTCACAGTTGGAATATGTTGATTGTCTTTTCCCTTGGGATTTGGTCACCTTTTTTTGGCTTTTGCATGTTGAGTAATTTTGGATTGTATCTTATACATTTGAATGTTACATTGTTAAGATCCTGTTAGAATCCTCTGGAGAATGTTGATGTTTTTGTTTTAGCAGGAAATCAACACAGTCAGATTCAGAACCACAATTTCTGACTTGCGTTTTGTGGGTAGTGGTTCAAATCTCTGGTCAGTTCTCAAAATCTTTTCTGTGCTTATTTGAGTTTGTTTAATGCATTAATAAAAATTCTGAGGCTGCCAGTGGTTCAAATCTCAGTTCTATACAGCTTTGCTATTTTGGCTTGATCTGTTTATACATGCACAATCCAGGGGGGCCATTTGATAGGTCTGACTTTCACATAACCATCGGTTCTCAAAGCTTTTGCTGTGTTGGTTTGTGTCTGTCTGATAAACGTGTAGCTCAATGTGAGACTGAGACTTGAACACCTTCATATTCAAAATTAGAGTTTCCCTTCTCTGCTTCTCAATGCTCTGGGATTCTCCTGCACCCTCTGGAATGCAAGGTCATTCCTTTCTGGTTTCTCTGGCCAGAAAGTGGAACTTCTCAAGAAGTTCTAGCTGTCACTACTGTCCTGCCACTCTGTTAATGGGACCCACTCTCAAGATAAAACTGTGAAAAAACAAAAAACTAACAGGAAAATCTACATGCTTGCAATTGGTTCTCCAAGCTCTGATTCCTCCTCACAATCTGTCTTTGCTTACTTTCAGAGTCTACAGGTGGTTATGATTTTTCATTTTTTGTTATTGCATTTAGTTCTGATCAGTAAGAGGGATAAATTATAACAGGTTTACACCAATGTGTCAGAATCGACCATGCCATCCCTTATACAGTGATGGAACAGGAACAAGCCAGCATCTACTTAGAAATAGGAAGAATGAGAAAGAGTCCATAACCCATGGCAGTTTTTAAACACTGTCTCCTTTTTTAATCACGACCCCCCCCTCCCCGCCCCCAACCTGGTTTCCTCTTCCTTTGCTATATGTGTGAATAACTCACTTGTCCATCGTCTTGCGTAGACTCTGAGAGTTTCTTCCTTATCCGTGATCCTTCGTGGTCTAATGTGAAGCTCACAGTAGAGAGATGCCACATGGGGCTGATACATGCATAGGGTGAAGGATTACTTCAAAAATTAAACTATCACAGTTTTTAAAAATGTTTAAAATTTCTGTGGCAATATAACTTCCTCAAGCTTTGGCATGCTAATGTCCATTTTCTTTCAATAAACTCTACATGAAGGTAATCACACATGATGAATTTCCTCTCTTATTTACTGGGGTTTGTGTTTGCACATCTCTCCCCCCTCCTCAATTAATGGCATTTACCTTGAGGTCATGTGAAATAACAGGCTTGGACAAGGAGACACCCTTGATTAGACTGTTACGATTGGGATGGCACATCGTATCTCCTGTTCCTTGGGTTACACATATAGTTGGCTTTTCCAATTCTGTGAAGCTGCAAATTATTGGAATTGCAGTCATTTTAAGTGGTTCCTTAGAAAAGAAAGAACCTCCTTTAGCAAAACTCTGTTGCCTTTCATTTTTATCAGTAACTGACTAAGTCTTACCTCAGCTTATCTCATGGTATCCTGTTAAAATCATCCAGGAGCAGCCAATGCCCATGGATATTATGAACTTTTCTAATCTGTTAGCTACAGACTTATTAGGCAAGGTTTCTCCTCACAAATTTTCTATGTTAATTTTAACTCTACTTACCAGAAATTCACTTGAACCCTTCCCTCATGTTCATATTCAATCATATACATGTCCAACATATTTTAATTTCTAATTACTTCCCAAATGCAATAATAAATAATTTCCTATCTTCCTATAACCATTTGGACAAGCTGTTTAGAGGAATGCTGACTGGAGGCAGAAGTCATTTAGAAAATAAATTGTTTTTTGATGGAAAAACTGTGTTCAAATAATAATAAAAAATGACTATATACCATCAATATGTTGCCCGTTTAAGACAGATCTGCATTAGCAATTTTCCCAGACTGATATACAAGCATCTGAAATAAAAGAATGACGCATTTATTTGCATAAAATAGATTTATAAATCGATGGATTCTGTAATTTCTTTCATTTAGATCTGAAAAGTGTCTACCAATGTCTTTCTCTTAGAATTTTGGAAATAAAGGCAAATAGATTTTGCTCTTTGGTCTTTTAGATATAAATATTGACTTACTAATTTAATGAACGTTTACTTGTGTGTGTGTGGTGTGCCCTGTACTCACATTGTGCTACATCCTGGGTAGATGCTGGGAACAGACAGCCCTGGAGGTTAGGTGTGATAGGAAGATGGACCCTGAATTGATAACAACACAAACGAATACATAACTATACAATCAGAGAAACTCCACGATAAAAAATAAAAACAGGATGCTTGATATGAAAGAACATAACAGAGACAGAAATCTATTTCAGACGGGGTTATCAGGGCAGATTTCTCCATGAAAGCACTGTTACATGCATTTCGTTGTATTTGTTTTCTTATTCCAACTTAACATTCTTGTATTTTATAGACATTTATTTTGGAATCCACTGATTAAAAACAAGTACATGGTATATATTTTGTACAGATCAAATCAGACATTTTAGTGTAACTGCTTTAAACAAAAATTTCAGAGGACCCCTGTAACATTATGAACTCATTCCATATTTTCATGATTCAAATAATTGAAAAAAACTTTATATTATTTTTATTACACTCTGCTTTCTGCTGCTACCTTGCATTTTCAAAACATTTCCCATGATCAAACCACAGTGCTTTGGAGTATTTCTAAACCATGTCATTCCTCTGCTTAAAGACTTCCAGTGCTTCATATTAAACTTATAAGCCCAAATTCCTTTTTTTTTTTTTTTGGCCTACAAAGTCTCTTGCATGATTTGAGTCTATTTCCCTGTAATCACATCACTCCACTTCCCCTCATATACTGCTAGAGGAAATGCGATTAACTCTAACACTTAGAGAAAACAATCTGGCCGTGAATGTTAAAATTGAACACACGCAATCACTTTGACCCATCATTTTATTCATGGAAATGTAGAAATAACAGAACTGGTAATAAAGACTATGTACGAGGATATTTAATGCAAAAGTTCTTGTAGTAAAAAATCAATTAAGGAAACAAAAGAAACTCTGAAAACAATCAAAATGTTCATTAGTTTATGAAGGATTCTGGAGAGTTATTCTAAGACCATTGTTACCAATTATTATTTTTCTCCCTAGATAAGTTTTTTGGTTTTTTTTTTTCCAGAATTTTACAGGGGTACACAGGTTTTGGTTATATAATTTGATTTTATACAGTTTGAGTCGAAGTTATAAGTGTGCCCTTTACCCAGTTAGTGTGCATTGCACCCGTTAGGTGTGAATTTACTCATCCCCTTCTCCCTGCTCCCACCTGCTTGATTTCCAGTGGACGTTATTTCCATATGTGCACGTAAATGTTGATTGATTAGTTCCAATTTAGTAGTGAGTTCATGTGTAACACTTGGAAACGACCCAAGTGTTACCAATTATTAAAATGTATTTCATATTGATTTTAGAATGCACTTGTCTAGGTATCTGAGAATGAATTTGTCCAGGCAATGATCTTATGCTGAACGGTAGACTAGAGTTGTTACACTGGAGGTGACAGAATATCTTTCTGGCCCATCCGTTCCAACTGGAAACATGGTTTTCCTCTCCTATTTCCTAAGGATTTCCCTGCTAGCCTACCTGACTTTGAGCTAGTGGAGAGAGTAGTCTTCATTCAAGGGTCAGCATCAATAAAGTAGTGCTAGTCGCTCCTGATGTCCTAAGACAAGAAAGGGAAAGGAAGCAAAGAAGAAGAAAAGGTGCAGAGAGGAAGAAGAGGAAAGAGAGAGAGAAATCATAAGAAATAACTTGAATCAAAGAAGGAACATTCATTGAGTAAAAAAAGGCATCAGGTAAAGTAGTTTGAAAATATATTGCTTATTAAGAAATTAAAAAAAGAGGAATGTAAAATATGGTTTTTACAGTTTTTTTTGTGTAGTAAACCATGAATAACTAAATGAAGCCAGGATCATAGTTAAGAGGAAGTGTAGATGGGAGTAGATCATGCACAAGTATGTAGTTAGCCCAAATATTAGCCGTGTTGCCAGTGTACTTGCTCTTTTCTTCATAGATTTGAATATCTGTTACGAAGTTTCATTTTGGGAATTCAGCCAGTGATTCTGGCTAAGGGCTATGTAGCCTCAAGTTTGATAGTTTGTATAATGACAAGCTGCTTACTAGGATTAAAATTAGAGTTTGGAAATCACCATAGCAACTCTGAAGATAATTAAAGGGAAGGGGTATTGGCAGAGCCTTACTTTTTGTGGGTGCAACATATTGTTTAGAAAATCATGTCAGAATTGTGGCTCAGAGAGACCGATTTCTGCAATAGAATTCTCTGTCAGCTCTGTTTGGAGGTACTAGAAACCTCTGGTGATATTCGTTCTGACAATTTTCTAAGGCTTCAGCTGATTTTTAAACTGGAAAAGTTCAACTCTCTCTAGACTTTTCAAAAGTCATCCTCATCTATGCTTACGGATCTACCTCTACATTCCACTTGCAGGTTTGATGCAATTGTTAAGAAATAACCACTCTATTCATGGAAGTTTTTCAGAACTTCAAGATGAGAGATGACAAGTTTTCTTTTAATTAGAAATGTTGTTGTATACACTAGCGTAGGGTTTTAGCAGTAAATTCTAGCCACATAATAAAATAACCCAAATGTAATTGTGCAGCCAATTATAGTAAGCACTAACTTCTATTCTGAAACTAGTTTTTTTGACTCAACAATTTGATTTAGGACTTACCCTTCTTAGAATGGAAATGCTTAGAAGACAATTGCATTAATATGATGCAAACGAAGCAAGAGGATAGCACATTTGACAGAATTCTAATCAGGTGAGACTCTGGCAATAAATGGGAATGGAAAAGTGTGTCTGGGAACATTGCTGGTATAAAAGTGTAGTCGCTTCAGGAGGGGGCTGTTATGCCATTTCATAGCTGCTGGGTGATCTTGGGAGAAACACAGTTGCCTGTGAACTTTGCCACTGGCTTTATCTTTGTCCGTCTCCAAGTCTGGTTAATGGCAGGGGTGCATTTTTCTTTTTCATAGATGACAGAAACAAATGGAAAAACATCCCATGCTCATGGATGGGTAGAATCAACATTGTTAAAATGTCCATACTGTCCAGAGGGATTCACAGATTCAACACAATTCCCATCAAATACCAATGTCATTTTTCCACAGATCTGGAAAAAATAATCCTAAACTTCATATAGAACCAAAAAAGAGCCTGAATAACCAAAGTAATCTTAAGCAAAAATAACAAATCTGGAGGCTTCACATTACCTGACTACAAAGTATACTACAAGGCTAATTGTAACTAAAAAGCAGGGTACTGGTGTAAAGGGACAGCACAGGACAATGAAACAGAATAGAGACTCCAGAGATAAAACCGTATATCTATGACCAATGGATTTTTGACAAAGCAGACAAAAACATACACTGGGGAAAGGATGTCC
Source organism: Indri indri (assembly GCA_004363605.1). NCBI lineage: Eukaryota > Metazoa > Chordata > Mammalia > Primates > Indriidae > Indri > Indri indri. The sequence goes on along the minus strand of RJWJ010013435.1, from coordinate 33,631 downwards.
CATTCAATAAATGGTGCTGGGAAAATTGGATAGCCACATGCGGAAGAATGAAATAGGATCTCTGTCTCTTGCCATATATAAAAATTAACTCAAGATGGATTGAAGACCTAAATGTAAGAGCTTAAACCATAAAAATTCTGGAAGAAACCACAGGAAAAATTCCCCTGACGTTGGCCTAGGCAAAGAATTTATGACTAAGACCCCAAAGGCAAATATAGCAACAACAAAAAGAAACAAATGGGACTTAATTAAATCAAAAAGTTTCTGCACAGTAGACGAAATAATCAACAGAGTAAATAGACAACCTACAGATGGGAGAAAATATTCATAAACTACACCACCAACAAAGGGCTAATATTCAGAATGTACAAAAAACTTAAATAAATCAGCAAGAAAAAGAAAACCCAAATAACCCCATTAAAAAGTGGACAAAAGACATGAACAGAATTCTTTCAAAAGAAGATATACAAATGGCCAATAGACATATGAAAAATGCTCAACATCACTAATCATTAGGAAAATGCAAATTAAAACCACAATGAGGTACCACCTTACACCCATTATAATGGCCATTACTAAGAAATCAAAAAACAATAGATGTTAGCATGGATGTGGTGAAAAAGGAATGCATATATTAATACACTGTTGGTGGGACTATAAACTAGTACAACCTCTATCCTCTATGGAAAACAGGGTGGAATATCTATCCAAAGGAAAAGAAGTCATTTTATCAAAGACACCTGCACTCGAATATTTATCACAGCACAATTCACAATCGCAAAGATGTGGAATCAAGCTAAGTACCCATCAATTTATGAGTGTATAAAGAACACACGGTGTATACATACCATGGAGTACTACTCAGCCATAAAAAGGAATGAAATAATGTCATTTGCAGCAACTTGGATGGAACTGGAGAACATTATCCTAAGTGGAGTATCTCAGGAATGGAAAAACAAACAAACAAATACCACATGTTCTCTCTAATAAGTGGGAGCTAAACGGTGGGTACACATGGTCATAAAATGGTGTAAAGGACATTGGAAACTAAGAAGGGGAGAGGGTGGGAGGACGGTGAGGGATCAAAACTTACCTATTGGGTACAATGTACACTATTCTGGCGATGGGCACACTAAAAGCCCTGACTTCAGCATTATACAATTCATCCATGTAACAAAAACACTTGTACCCCCTAATATTTTGAAATAAAAATTATTTAAAAAATAAGTTTAAATTCTTGTGGATCTAGTTGACCCTTCCTGAAAAGAATAAGGCAATGGCAGAGGGAATTAAACATGAAAAGCACATTTCACAACTGTAGAGAAAAAAAATAGCAACATAAAGTAATGCTCTTCAATGCCTGAAATGTTGAAAAAGTGGATAAAAAGACCGTATCTTAAAGAAAACATGCAACAGTATCAGTTTTTATTAGGTTTCTTTTGGCACAGGTTTTGAAAGCATCAGAAAGCATTTCCAGGTTAGGAATGCAAAGGTGTTTTTCCAACTGAAACAAGCAAAGGGATGAAGGAGAACCAATTACTAGGAGGCCAGTTTCACAGGCTTTAATTTATCCCATCATAAGAAGTAGTGGAATCAGCCACTATGGCCCAGGAATGAGAAAGCCTGCTCAGAAAAATCGCGGGTCCTGTTTCAGATAGATACTAATCTTGGTGTAACATTCAGTCAGAAATATGGGAGTCAGGCTGTAAAAAGCAATTACTACTTTTGATTGTAAAAGAAAGACACTTCAAATATTACCTGTTGACTGGTTCCCTTTTCATTGGAATTGTCTAGACTTCCAAGAAACTACATGCATTTCAATGCCAGTGTGTGATATAGGATATAGAGGCATACAGTGAGCCTCTCCTTCAGAATTTACAAATGCATAGTGCCAAACATAATGCTTTTCGGGGTTATTGCTTTCAAATAAATGCAAATTTAGGGCATGGATTCTGAATAGTAGGAATGGAATGACTGTCATTCTGGCCGGGGTAACTTCATGGAGATTGATTTGCAGACCCCCCTTTTATTTGATTTCTCCTATGAACTTTGGCAAAATTAAGTACTGGGTTCTGGGAATGCATATTTGCCTGGAATAACTATTATAAGGTCAAATGATTATCTTGTTTTCCAAATTTTATGGGGGTGGGACAGCTAATTAATAATATTCTGTATTTTATGAACACTTTTGAATCAATGAAAATGAAACGCTTGAGAGATCTGTTGCATCTCTAATCTCTCAAGCCCTGAAGGAATAATACCCATTGGAAGGAGAGATACTAAATCTGTCACTAGCTGCTGAAAGGAACACACCTCCAGGCAGTCATCAAGAATGCCTCTTAGTGAGAGAAAGTTGAGTAAGAAATTTAGGAGACCAATTTTTTTTGACTTAAATTTAACATAAGAATTTTGGATTTTAGATTTTTAACTTCTAAGAACAAGATAATTGATTTTAATTGTTTTGGACATTTTATCTTTGGATTGTAATATGGAAAAGGTTTAAATACTTGATCTTTAATTTATTCTTGGGAATTTATAATTGCATAGGATTAAAATTGGGGAAATATCTCAGTTGATATTTTTAGTTGGAGTCTATGCTTTGTGTTTATGCATTTTGTCTTACTATTGACTTCTAAACTCTCAGTACTTTATGGCTGGACATGATTTTAAATACTAAAAGGAATAGAATGGAAATGGGATGACCAAGGAGTTGGTTTAAGAAATGCATTTTTCCAACCCATGTTAAAGTCCTGACAGGGGCCAAATCTAACCTGACCAGCAGGGGTCCCAGGAAGGTATCCAAAACACCTACCTGCACTGGATGTAAGAAGAACAGCTTCATGACGATAGAAGCAGGGCTCACTTTCAACATCTGGAAGAGCCACAGCCTTTTTTACATGAATAAGGGTTAGGCACAAAGAATTTTCAGAATAAAAACTGCCTCGGATAGTTGTTAACCTCAGTGTAACAGGGGAGGCACCTTTTCCTGCTTTCTCTTGTTGTCATGAGGAGAAATCTTCACTAAACAGCTTAGAGCTACTGCACACGCTCTTCTCTCCGCTGTCAGTTGGTAAATTTGGGAAGGATAACTAGATGTGCAATGTGCAACTCTGCCTTTTTTTTCTTTTGAGCATCAGCTGCCCACAGTGAGAACATATTTTCTTTCACTGGTAAATGAGCACTAACTATGTACAATTCTGAGGGTTAGTTTAGTTAACATCTACCTTGTACCAAGATACACACTTCAATTTACCTTCAGGAATATATGATGCTTTGGCATACATAGTTGTGATTTATTCTTAAACTGTTTAGAATCTGGTAAAGAGGTGTGATTTTTATTCTATGATCTTTTCTGGGAGACTCTGAGCAGTAAGTACCACTACCCACATTTTAAAGACGAAGAAGAAACAGACACACAGAGTTTAAATTATGATGTGTAGATCACACAGATGGTAAGTAGATAAACTGTGACTTGAATCCATGTAATTCTAGTCTAGAGACTGAATCCTTAACAACTATGCTATGTCACCCTTGTGGAAAGTTTACTTGGTGATAACATAGCCCCCCGGAAGTAATAATAATGGAACAAAAGCCCAGGGTGCTCAAGAAGGGCATTACGGGACTATGCTGACCTGCCTGAGACTTTCTTCCCTTTCACTCTCAACTTCAATCTCTCGCGTCTTCTGGGCTACACTTTGGCCAAGGCTTAGGGGTTGCTGGATGTAAGTGAAGCTTTGAGCTTTCTGTGCATTACTGGGAAAAAGCTGGTGTTGATTTTTTGTTTGTCCCTCTGCAGGACACGTGGTAACTGGAGACTTGTGTTGGGAGATTATAGGAAGGGGATACAAAGTAGTAGATCTTGGGAAGAGCTTGATTCACAGAGATCTATGTCTGCAAAAAGGGCAGTTCAACGTCAATCCATTGACTTGTGTGTGTGTCTGATCTTTTTGGTACCCCAGACACGGAGGGAGCTGAGCCTGAGCAAATACAAAGAGCCTGAGGACAGGGAGGTGCTTCAGAAACAGGATAGGGAGTTGATAACCCCTAGGTTATAGGCCTTGCTCAAAATCTCGTATGGATCCTGCTGCTGAGGAACCATTGCCACTGAGGGTTCTGTTCAGCTTCAGTGGATCCACAGAGAAATATAAATTCTGTGAGACAGCCAGAGAGCAGAACACAAGGAAACCATAGATAGCAAATTAAAGCTGTCGGGAGAAGTATGCAACTTGAGAAAAATAATAAGAACACCTAAAGAGCTTTAAATGGAGCCATATACCCACAAAAATAATTTCTAGAGATTAAAAAAAATACTTTTCAACTAAATAATATGGTTGATGAATTTAAGTATGGTCACTGTTTTTTCTTGTAGTGGCTGCTTGGTAGATTAAATGCAAATGCTATTTAAAGCACAGAGCAAAAATATTGATGAGATTGATATATGCACAAATATGTATGTATACATATACTCATGTCTATACATATATGTACATGCTTATATATACATATACACATGCAGATATATAAACACACCCATGTAAAATCAGAAGAACAAATGAGGAAACACACTGGAAAAAGTGATATAATCCAGAACTTACTTTCCAGCAAAAAATAAAAAGTTTATCTCCACACAATTTTTCCAAGCTTGAGGTCTTCCTTACCTCAGGCAATGCAGAAGTTGACCTGAATCAAAGACTTGCGGACAGGCAGTTTACTCGGGGGGTGATCCCAGAAAGCACAGGTGTGGGAGGACAGAACGTGAGAAGAGGGTGGGCAGGGGTCTGCAGAACCAACCAAGGCTGTGTCAATGAGACGGTTACTCTGGGGGCAAGTTGAAAGCAATCCTGGGAATCTTTCTGATGAACCACGTAGAAAATGCCTCAGAGTTTTTCCTCCCAGGGCCAAAGATTCCGAAGCATATCTCTTATTGTCTCCTGAGGGGACGGCAAATCCCTTGCAGTTCTGGAGCTCCCAGAGCTTGAGCTGATACAGCTCTCCTGGAACCAAAGAACAGAAAGATGTGGGTGACTGACAGGGGAGCTTGTAAGTTCACCACAGCTGTGGGCAAAATTTGTGGGAAGTCTATGGGGTATATGCCAGGACATCAACAGTGTCTGGGACAATATTGATGGGAACATAGAAGGTGCTAAAAACAAACTCAGATTTGAGATGAAGGTTATTATCTTTTTACATGGAATGGAAATATATCATAAAAAAAGAAGCCTGAGATTTGGGCACAAAATGATGATGATGATGATAACTATGGTTGTGAAATACTTATAAGGCACTTTTGTTGTGCCAGGTGCTCTTCTAAGCACTTTGCATATACACACATGTGACCCTTGCAGCAAGCCTGTGAGATAGTACTTGTATTATCCTCATTTTACAGATGAGCAAACTAGGGTAGAAAGGAGAGGATGTATGTTCAACTTGCCCCAGGTGACACCACAAGAAGTAGGGCACTGTGGTCATGGTCTCAGGGAGCCACCCTCCAGAGTCCACACTGACAGGACACTACTCAATGTGGCTGAGTCTTATGAGTGTGAAAGAAAAAATTATTCAATGATGCTTGTTAATGCACAAGAAGGAAGACCTTATCCAGGACCATCGTGATAGATACAGATAGGGGAGATTGGTTGGTCTTAACTCCGAATACAGCATGAGCAAGGGGGGATTTATAGCTAAGGAGCAGTGTGGGGGTCAGTGGATGGAAAATTACTAAGAGGAAACTCCAGGGGGTGAGGAAGATTCTGGCTAAAGACAGGCCAGGTTGATCAGACTTTGCCTGGGGGGTAGTGGAGGATGAGGAACCCGATCATATATCGAAGATAATCACAGGCCAGAAGGTGACAGGGGGTGTGGGGGTGGTTCTTGCTAAACTGACTTACCAAGGTTATTTGCTAAAACTGGATTTTATAAAAAAATGCACAGATGAGCCTGGGAGGAGGTTCAGAAACCTGACTAAAGTTTGGCCAAGCAAAAAAATCTTTGCCATTAGCACTTGCTTCAAACTGATGAATTAGCTACACAACAATCTTTTTTTTTGCATTCAGATTGCTTATTTACTCAAATTAAATCCTGGCAACTTTGTTGCAATTAACTGCACAGATTCCTTCCAACCCTGTAATTCCACTATTAGGGTTATATCCCTTAGGAACAATTCCACTCATACAGGAATTATTCAATTATTCCAGCATAATCGCTCCATGCTGGAATCCTCTAACATATTTGGATGAAATATGAGTTGCTAGGAATGTGTATGTATAATACATGAATACAGTTGATTGTATCAGATTTGTTCATGCTGATCCATAGCAAGAAACCAAGTAAATACCCATCAATCCTGGAATGTTTGAACTAATTACAATATGCTCAAGAGTATGTGAAAGCATTAAAAATAATTAAAGCTAAACCAGCCAATAATAGGGATTTCCACCAGGTAGTACTGAGCAAGAAAAGTGAAATACAAAGTTTAGTAAAATGAAAACAATGGTTATGCAAGAGAGAGGGGTGATTGCAGATTAGGCAACATTGGAATGGACCCAGTTGACAACTGAAAGAGTTAGACAAGAAGCATGGATGTTAATAATTCACCCAACTACCGGTCAGCTCCACACATACAGAATTTCCATAAAGGATGGCCACATTCATAAAATAGAGGCAGGTCCTTGGCTGGTACAGCAGGTTCGACTGGTCCCATTCCAGTACCAGGACTGTCAAAGAAACTTCTAAGGATTAGATCAATATACTCGGACAGTCCAATGGAGAGCCTGTTCATTCTGCTGCTGTAGCCATCTAGTAATGAAAATGCAAGTGATTTTGATTCAGAGCTGCTGACAAGACATGGTAAGTGTAATTTATAAGCCTGACCATACCATGTTCCAAGAAGTGGAAACAGGAGATATGTAATGATGGAGGTTGATGGACTTAAACTTTGAAGCACTGGCATGTGTCCTCAGAAGGAACGGTGCCTCGGTTAATCGTGGGCACGCACTTTCAAGAATGCGTGTGTTTATGTCGTTTGATGGTTCATTTTATGTGTCAACTTGGCTAGGCTAAGTTAATTGGCACACAGTTGTTTGGTCAAGTAGTCTAGATGGTGCCGTGAAGGTATTCTGTAGATGTGATTAACATTTATAATGGTGACTATAGTTAATAAAAATGTATTATATTATTGAAAATTGCTAGTAGATTTTAAGAGTTCTCAAGACAAAAAATGTAAGTATGGAAAGTAATGCATATGTTAATTAGCTCAATTTAGCCATTTCATAAGGTACATGTATTCCAACATGTACATTATAAATATATACTATTTGATTTGTTGATTAAAGTAAGTAAATAATGTCCAAGAAACATTTACAAACAGCTGATTTTAAGTAAAGATTATCCTTGCTGATGTGGTCGGCCTCATTCAATCAGTTGATGGCTTAAACTCAATAACTGAAGTTGCTGAGGAAGAAGCAACTCTGCCTCAAAACTGTAACATAGAAATCCTCATAGAAATGGAGACATACTGACGCTTTAAAGTATTTTAAGCATTTATCAGAAGGCTATATTAAGGGTTTTTACTTTATGTCTTGAGATTAGAAAATTAGATACACAATTTCATTAAGTATTGGGAAGCAAAGATATCTACAAAGGAGTCATGGATCAGATGTTTCTTGAAATGGGATACAGAAGGCAAATGTTTTGGCTAAGTCTCTGACTTTTAAATATAGCATAGCCACCCAATGTCTCCCAATTAAGAAACTAATAAAAGAAGAAGAGGAGGCAGTGATTTTTTTCCTGTCAATGAGAGAGAAAAACAATGTAACAGGACTTTCTCCCAAATCTCCTTTAGTACTCTAGATGATAGTCTTACCTGCTAGAGATCGTCCCTGTTGAGGCTTTATAGGGAGGCTTACGGGAAGGATACGGTGCCCTGTACATACTCCCACAAAATGGGAAGTTTGCTTAAGGAAGAACTGGTGAATAGAGCAGCTAACCCAACCTATAATTGCTGAAGAGGGCATACACATAGGTAAAAGATGTATAATTTATTATGTATATTCTCTCTAACTTTCTTTAATATTCCAGAGTTTAAGCACCACTTTAGTGAAGATCATCCAATGATAAAGGAACCCAGGCTCGAGCTCCCCTTTGCACTTGCAAGAGTCTCCCTCAGGACGGCAGGCACTAGCATCCCATCTTTCACCAAAATACTTGGAAAGGGCAAGGGGGAGGGAAAATTCAATTATCCATAAACAAGAAGAGAGATTCTAGGTAAATCAGGAATTTTTACAAATTGCTGGAAATCAGAAGATTACTCTGGATTAGGAAACTACAATTCTATATTTTCTGTTGCTGTGTAAGAAATTGTCAAAACCTTACCAGCTTAAAACAAGACAAATGTATTATCCTAGAGCTTCTTTGAGTAGGAAGTCAACACAGGTTAGCTGGGTCCTTCACTCAGGGTCTCTAGAGTCTGAAACCCTGAAGTCAGCTGGGACTATGATCTCATCTGGAGCTTGAGTTTTCTCCTTACCTCATTCAGATACTCGGCAGAGTTCCGTTACTTGCAGTTGTAGGATGAAGGTTCTCAGCAACTAGAGATTGCCCAACATTTCCCGCCATGAGACCCTCTCCGTACCATGGCGGTTTACTTCTTCAAGGCCATCATGAGGGCATTTCTCTTGCTTAGAAGCTCTTCTTTGAGTAAGGCTTCAGTCTCTCTTTTATGGACTGATTATTTAAAACTCACCCAGGAAAACCTCCCTTTTGATTAAAGTCAACTAATTGGTAACCTAACCACTATAGTAACATCCAAAAATGTTCTTGAGTCCCTCCCACGCACTCAAGGGGAGGGGATTATACTGGGCATGTAGACCAAGGTGCGGGACTCTTGGAGGCTCATCTTAAAAATCTGCTACTACAAGTTCCACTTGCAAAAGGAGGACATGAGATCACAGTGAGGGGACCAGGGACAGCTAGCAGGGCTATAAACTGAAGGACCGCAGCAAAAAGAATCGGGGTATTTGTTTGATGTGTGCATTTGCATATTTTATTTTTTAATTCACCTATAAGATGAGCTCAATTGAACATTTTTCCTACATATCAACCTAATTATTTGTGTAATAATAGTTAAATTATCTTCTGATTTCAATTAACTTGAAATGGCTTATTTTTAATATGTTTAATTATCCTGTATAATGAGAGCTATTTCTGAGTTTTATGTATTTATTACTGATGTGTAAGATGGCTATTTGTGTTTTTCAATATTTTATAAAATCTGTTTAGTCTAACCTGACCACCTACCACATATACTTAATTGAATATCTTCCTATTTGTTTTTGATTTTTTTGACCTCCTATTATTCTTCCAGACATATTTTAAAGCTAGTATGTTAACTTTCCTCCAAAAGTGACATTGGGTTTGTTACATTACAATAAACTAGAAAAACTCTGATACATTTATAATGCAAATATTCACCTTCTTATATTTATTTTTAAATCTTTGTTAGAACTTTTTTTTCAAGTACCTTCTGCAGATATTCTATTACTGATTCTTGTTGTTGGTAATCTGCAATAACCCTAGTTTCAATGACTTCAGAAAAGTGGGACTACTGGGAAACACAACGTCAAGCATTTGACTCGGATTTACTGAGGAGTGAAGATTGCCTAACTAAATTCCCATCCATACACAATTGGTGAGATAATTATGATAATCGGTTTATTACTAGCTTGTTGCTAGTGAGATTTAAACGTGGAAAAGGCATCTTCCCAGACAGTAAATGGCAGCCAAGGCCAAGGTCCTTGTTTCTTCCCCTGCTCCCCTAATACCACGCCCAGTGCAGCCCAGTCGTGAGGCTTAGTATGGCATGCGTTAACAAGAAGAAAAAAACCCCAAAATATTCCTCTGCCTATAGTAAGTATACACTACTTTTGTTGCCACTCCACACTATTAATTGTTTATTTAAACCACAATGCCAATTGGGCTAATTAGAGGTTATATATAGTACATTGAGAGGTCCTTTAAAAATGTCTGCTAAAATTAACTTCATATATAAAATTTAGAACCTAATTTTTATACCTAATTTTCTGCAGGATAAATACTACTTTTCTAATTTATTGAGGCATCACATACTTTGAAATAGTTTTGACGAATGCATATTTCCTAGCTTATTTTTTGTTAGTACCAAATGTAGAAGCTGGAGTTATAAATTAAGCAATATGCATTGCAATGAAGCATTAATTTAGAATTATTTATCAGCAAATCCTGGTCATATTAATAATTATACATCATAGTCTATTGAGCCTAATAAAAGCTTGAAAATAATTCATATTGTTTAAAAACCTTTAGAGTTAATAAAATTATTCATGGGTTATTTTATCACAACTTAAAGGTATCCTATACCATTAAGAAAAGAGTACTGTTATTGACCTGCTTAATTGACATTGTCCAACAGATTTATTTCAATTGAGATTAATAATCACTAATGTTAAAACTTGTAAGTTAAATTTCAATGCTAATGTAATTAAAATTGTTTTCATCAGTGATATGTAAATTAATACTGTCACTTTTGGATTCCTATAAAATGGCACTAAATATGATGACTAAATACTTTTAAGGTTATTGAAATAATTATTAATTCATTCTTTAACAATAACCCATTTTAGTTTAATCTGTAAATTGCTCATTAAAAAGTGATTTCAAGGTTATTTTGAATTGATATGGATATTCAATAGCTTCAGGTTAGATTGCTATATGTTCTACAGTTAGTAGAGTTTTATTTCCAATTTTAAGACTTTTAAATCAATACCAGAGAAGTAGAGAGTATAATAATAGTATTACTTACTACTAATATATTTTATTTAAATTTTTTCAAGTTTTGGAGAAATATGGTAACAGCATTTATATTATTGCTCTGAAAATCCATTAAATTTATTAGAATATGAAAAATCTTTTTAAGCCTTATCCTTAGTAGATTTATAACTAATATCGAAGAAGTAAGGGGGAATTTCTTACCATTGGATTTCTTCTTAATGAAGGTAAATTTTAATATAGTAAAATGCATAGTTCATAAACATATAATTCAATGAGATTTTACAAATTTATACTGTCTTAGCCTATTCTATGCTGCTATAACAGAATACTTGACACTGGGTAATTTATAAACAACAGAAATTTATTTCTCACAGTTCTGGAGACTGGGAAGTCCAAGGCGTGGCACTGGCATCTGGTGAGGTCTTTTTTTGCTGTGTCTTCACATGGTAGAAAGCAAGAGAAAGCAAACTCACTCTTGCAAGCTTTTTTCATAACAGTATTAATCCATCCATGAAGGCAGAATCCTCATGACTTAAACACTTCCCCAAAACCCCACCTCCAAATGTTGTTGAATTGGGGATTAAGTTTCCAAAACATTAATTTTGGGGCACACATTCACACCTTAGTATATACATTTGCACAACAACCACCCACTTAAGATATAGAATATTTCCATTTCCTGGAAGTTTCCCTCATGGTCTCTTACAATCAATTCCCATCTTTCCACAGGTATCCAACTTTTCTGGTTTCTATCTTGATAGATTAGTTTTAGCTTGTTTTGAACTAAAAAGAACAAAAGAAAAAAAAGGAATCATAATATTATGTCTTTTATGTGTTTGTTCTTCATTTTTTTTTTTTTTTAAAGACAGGGTTTCACTCTGTCACCCAGGCTAGAGTACAGTGGAATGATCATAGCTCACTATAACCTCGAACTCCTAGGCTCAAGCAATCCTCATACCTCAGCCTCCCAAGTAGCTGGGACTACAGGTGCATGCCACAACACACAGCAAATTTTTAAAATATTTTGTAGAGATGGATCTCAAACTCCTAAACTCAAGCTTATGTGTTCTTTCACTCAACATAATGCTTTGAGATTTATCAGTATTGTGTGTTCCAGTAGTCCATACTTTATATTTATATAATTGTACGAATATACCAGCTTTTGTTTATCTAATGCAATGTTAATGGACATTTTGGTCATTTACAGATTTGGGATATCATGTACAAGTTTTTTTGTGAGGTCACAGGGATATATGTTTTAATTTATAAGTGATTAATCTTTTTATACTCCTATGAGAAATGTACATGTCTTTCAGATGCTTTACATCCTAACCAATACCTGGTGTTGTCAGGCTTTTTAATTATAGCCATTTTAGTGGTTGTGAAATGGTATCTTATTTTGATTTTAATTTGCATTTTTCTAAATTCCAATGATGTTAAGCAATTAGCATGTACTTATTGGTAATTCATATATCTTATTTTCTGAATTATGTGTTTACATATTTCCCCTATGTTGTTTTATCTTTTTGATTTATTTGAAAAAAATTTACATATTCTAGGTACATGTCTTCTGTCAGATAAACATATTGTAGATATTTTCTCCTTTTTTACTTTTTGGATTGCCTTTTCATTTTTTAAAAATGTTTTTTGATGAGCAGAAGTGTTAGATTCTATAAAAGCCTATTTTTTAATTTTTTTTCTTTTGTATTTAGCAGATTTTTGTCCTCAAAGATAACCTTGGCCTTTCTCAATTTGATGAAGATATTTCTGTTGTCTTTTAGAATCTTTATTGATTTACTTTTTTTTTTTTTTTTTTTTTGAGACACAGTCTCACTCTGTTGCCCTGGATAGAGTGCCGTGGTGTCAGCCTAGCTCACAGCAACCTCAAACTCCTGGGCTCAAGCAATCCTCCTGCCTCAGCCTCCCGAGTAGCTGGGACTACAGGCACGTGCCACCATGCCTGGCTAATTTTTTCTATATATGTATTTTTAGTTGTCCAGGTAATTTCTATTTTTAGTAGAGACGGGGTCTCGCTCTTGCTCAGGCTGGTCTTGAACTCCTGAGCTCAAGCAATCCTCCTGCCTCGGCCTTCCAGAGTGCTAGGATTATATTGATTTACTTTTTATGCTTAGGTCTACGCTTTAGCTTCAGTTACTTTTTTATATAGTGTGAGGAATAGGTTCAGATTCATTGTTTTACCATGTGTTTATCTAGTTGTTTCAGCCTCAGTTTTGGATAGGTTGTTTACTTTATTGAGTTATTTGATTCCTTGATTAAAAATCAATTGACTATACATACAGGGTCTAGTTTTGAACTTTCCATTATGATACATTAAGCAATATACCTATATGCAAATACAACAAAACATCTTTTATGTAGGTATAAGTAAGACCTCGAAATCATGTCATGTGAATCTTTCAATTTGTTCTGACTTTTTGAGATTCCTCTAGTTATTTTAGGTCTTTTGCTATAATTGATTTATAGATTTCTACTGAGAAAAAAAAGACTATTCAGTTATCAATTGAAATTTTACTTGAATTTATAGAGCATTTTGGGGGGGGATCTGACATCTTAAAAATAATATCTTCCAATCTATTCACACACTATTTATACCCACTTACTTAGGTTTGTTTTAATTTCACTCTTCAATAACTTTCAGTTTTTAATGCAGTGTAGCTTTCAGCATAATTTTTCAGTCTTACATATCTTTTGTTAAATGTATTTATCAATGTATGTTTTTTGATACTTTTCTCAGTAGCACACATTTTAAAATTATTTTTCACTTATTTGTTGGTAGTCTATAAAAATCGGAAATTTTTTGCATGTTTGTTACTGACCTTTTAATTCTAGAATGCAGCAAAGAGAAAGAGGGTGAAAGACCAGAGGAGTTGTTCCTGAGCATCAAGTAATGACTTGCAGGAACTTCTAGGAATCCTTAACTTTAATGAAAACCTGTTTTATACAATCCTTTGGACCCTGTGTGATAATAACTTTTTATAAGTCCTTTTTGGTAATGATTTTTATTTACGGAGACTTCCAGATATTAGGTAGAGGCTGGTATATAATGAAGGAGTCATGTTGGCATTTTAAGCTTTGCACTCATTTTTCTTTCTTTCTTTCTAAACCAAGTGTTATATATTTGTATTTTTTGTGATATAGTGTATATAAGTGTGTGTCAATTTTTGCAGATAACTATGGTACGCTTCAGTAGAATTTGTATTATCAAGCTTTGGGTTGAAGGTTCAATTTATATCTTTTGTGGCAATTTGCTACATTTTCCTCCCCGGTTTTGCTATACTCTTACTTATCATTTTGTCTCTTATTTCTCTCTAAATTCTTTTTAAAAATTTTTGTTCCCTGCTTGATTTTGTTTCTGATTATGTATATATTATTACAAACACAGACACATATATATACATATGTATATAATTTATACATTTATATATATAAATGTGTAAAACCTTATCCAAAATAATGTGAACTAGGGTAAGAGTGGTTGAGAGTGAACATCCTTTCCTTGTTCATGATTGTTAGAGGAAAAGCACTGAGTTTTTAACCCTTAAGTATAATGTGAACCATAGCTTTTTCATAGATCCCCTTTAACAGATTCAATGAGTTTCATTTTATTTTGAGTTTAATGAGAATTTTATCATTAAAAGGTATTGAATTCTCCCAAAGGATATTATTTTGTTGTTTTTTGTTTCTAGAATATTAATATGATAAATTATGTTGATGATTTTCAAATCTCAGGCAAATATTAATTCTTGGGATAAATCCCACATGATTATGACATATTATCCTGTTTATGCATTTGATTTCCTAAATTTGTTTATAATATTTTTAATTCTATAATTAATTTTTTTAGAATCTATACTAATGCTTCTTCTTTCATTCCTGATATTGGTAATTTACGTTTTCTCTCCCTCTCATTGTTAAATTAATCTGGCTGGAAGTTTATAAATTTTGTCCTTTTCAAAGAAGCTGCTTTTAAGTTTTTGCTCCCCGCTATTGTTGTTTCAGCATTGTATTTCATTGGCTTCTGCTTATCTTCACTATTTCTTTTGCTTTCTTTTGGGTTTCGTCTTATCTTATTTTTCTTATCTCAATGTAGAATATGAGATCAATTAAAAATATCCATTTGTATTAAATATAAAATTTTAAAACTATAGACTTCCATGTAAGCATGTTTTTTCTACATACAAAATTTTTTATGTTTGTATTTTAAATTGCCTTCAAGACAAAAAGAACCCTCCTGTGAGTCCTCCTTCATTCGTGGTTATTCAAAAGCATGGTGTTTAATTTTTTAATATTTTGTGATTTACCTAACTTTTTTTCTATTGCAGATTTACACTTTAATCCCATGTATTAGTCTAACATCACTTGTATAATTTTGGTTTTTTTACAATTCATCAAGAGATGTTTCAATCCAGAATAAGTTCTACCGTGGTAAATATTACACACTTGAAAAGAATTTATCTTCTGCTCTTATTTCATTGATTTTCGTCTTTCTATCCCAGTGTAACAGTAGATATGACTTAGATTCTAAGTGAGGTGAACACTGAAAGGCTTTTCCTCTTACTAAACAGGTATTATTTCTCTTCATATCCCATCTTTAATAATTTCATTAACATGAGGGATATTTAAATGTATTATTTGATCTACTACAGAATCTATCTAACAGTATCTAACAGAACTGGGTTAAAGGAAGAATAGACATCATCCACTCAGAAAGCCTAAAATTTGAGAACAATAGCCATTATAATGCCTCTAGTGGCAGTAGCTGGACATAATCTTGGCTTTTATTCAATTAGCAATAGGATGAGTGCATTTTTATTTTAAAGTAATTGCTTAGGTAAGTTCTGCCCATTATAATTTTTCCTGCTTTGCATTGGCTCAAATCTATATTCCAGTTGCTTATTGATTATTTCCATCCACAGTCTAATTACCTCCTTCAAGAAGCATTATTCCCCTTAATCCTATTTCACACTATTTTCACACTTTTTCTTTTCTAATAGCTTATAGAAGTCAGGTAGTTCTTTAAGAATAAAAACCTCACTTAAGTAATCTCTTGCTTAATGACTTTAACATATACATATACAGTTAAATTTATTTAGATTTACTTACCTATTTATTTTACAATGAAAGTATTTTTAAAATTTACATTATTTATTTTACAGCAATTTTTTTTTTTTTTTACAAAAGCCATCTCACATGAAACCAGGGTATATAAAAGAAATAAAAAAAAAAATAGAACTGCATTTATTGAAGAAACCAGAGGGTCTATTTCTGTTCTTACCCTCAACACATTCTTCATGGCAGCTGGTATCAGAACTCTAGGAAACAAAGTTGGAAAATTGTAAGACAGTAAATTTGTCCTAGTTATTTAGCCAGCTTGTAAAATCTTAGTAGCATGCACCGTTTATGTCTTCTTTTTATAGAATATTCCCAGTTAAGTTGTGAAATTTAATTATGTAATATTAACTTGAAACACACACACACATACACATACATACACATGTCATATGATCTAGGCTATGTTCATTTTACCACGGTAATTTGAATCAAGCTTGACACTTGGTCAATTTTTTTTTAACAAAATTAACCTAATGGTTAGGCTAATATTACTTAGCCATTTAATATATGTGCTTTACATTAAATGTGGTTACCTCTGAAAAACTAGCTTTACCATTTTGGGGTGAGGGAGAGTTTCCAAACCCAGACTGTATCTTTGTAATGCAGCCCACATTGTTGATGTTTATTTTTGGTCTGAATTATTATGATAAATTATGATTGCTTGAACATTCAGACTTAAGTAGATGATTAATGTAGAATCTATTTGAAATGGCTCAGGGTATTCTATAATGATAGTCTTTTATCAACATGATTTATCTCATCTTTCCATTAATATAGTCAATGTTCTAAAAATACATAACTTTTGGACAAAAAGTATATATTTTTATCATTTTCAAAAGAGGAAAGCATTATTTTAAAATTAAGTACACATTTTTTTATTTCACATTTTAGGATACGAAAAAATGACAGTGTTTTTGCCTTGAATATCTCTTTTAAATTAATGGTAGTTTTTACTTTATACAGGTCCAGGACTCTGCGTTTCTGTGTATATCATAATTTATATTCTTACTATGATGAAATATAGTTTTCTCTTTTCATAGATCCAGTCATTTTACCAAAATATTTAAATGCAATAAATTTTACATTTCTCGAAGTTTAAGTATGCAATCATAGTATTAGAAAAACTCATTTATCATCTATTTGTTCTTTTCTTTTCTTAATATTTTTGTTAAAATCTCCCAGATAAATTTTGATAATAATGGTAATCAGGCCATGCCTATCTATTTCTAGGTGCATTTACTTCCTCTTCTATTTTATCTTTACATTTTTTCCTATGATGAAGGCATTTTCCTATTTAATATTCTAAGATTTTTTTTTTTGTGGGGAGGGAGGTTTACAGTTATCAGCCTGTACTCCAAAATATTTAATGAAGTTTTAAAATTTTGCAATTTCTTTAAATTCTAAAAATCAAAATACTTAATTCCAGTGGCTGCTTTCCTCCTTTTATCTTTGTTTTGTTAGGGGATGTAAGTCTTCATTTTGTATTCTCTTATAAAGAGCCATAGATGGGTTATTTTCCTTTGCATGGTCCTTGGGGCTGTGATCCAGCTGTAAAGATATCTTTTGTAGAGTCAGGCCCATGCATGGATGAAGATGTGGTCTTCCCTGTGAGCTTCCCTTAGCAGCTGGCAGATTGGAACAACATGAGGATGTTTCTCTGCCACTCAGGAAGACTCGAGAGGCAGGTCTTGACTTCCACCATCAAATAGAGGCCAAGAAGACCAGACAATGTCACACTCCTCCCCAGGGTGGTGGTCATGGCTTTATGGATCCCTGGGGACCTATCTCATCAGGCTTCACAGTTCATTTCTTTCCACAAATGCTGCTTCCTAGATCCTCATCTGATCTAAAGATCTGCAACTGCCCTCTCAAAGGTAGTTGGAGTTTTATTTATCCAGCCCTGTTGGCTCAATAGCTCTGTTAGCTAGATAGTAAGGGATTCCGGGTCTCCTAGGGACAAAAGTGGGTGCTGTTGCCCCCACCTTGGTCCTGCCCCACCCTAATCCTGTCTCTCGAGCAACTGCCATACCTGGGGGAGGAGGGAACACCCTATGAATCAGCCGGTCAGAACTTGGTACACCAGATGCAAAAGAATGCAGAGGGCTCTCTAGCCCATGGGCCAACCCACATAGGTACCACAGAGTCCGGAAATTGACCTAGAACAACCTACATGCGTAGTTAAGACTCAGGTTATGTGATGCCCAACTGTCCAATCAAAGTGGTTCCATGGTGACCTCCGGATGACAAGGGAGGTCCCAGTCCAGACACTATCAAACAAGATGCAGACCATAACCAGCTCCTCTTTTTGCCCTTCCTTTTGTTTGCCCTGCTGTGACAATGGGTCCAGTCATCATCTGTGGCGTATGTACCATGATCTGTAAACCTGTATCTTGCTTTTGCTTCATAATCCTATCTTTCTCTCCTCAGTAAACCTCATTTTCATGCTTGCCTTACTTTGGCGTGTCTGGTCATTCTTTGGCCATGAACGCACCAAGAAGCAACATTTTCAGACTAAAACCTGACAGCTCCACCAACAGCCGACTTGAGAACAGTACATAGATCCCAGATTCTCTTGAAAGACAGTCTTTTCTCTATTATTATTTTAAGATATGTCAGATTGTATAAAAATTTTAAGCTTGTTTAAAAGACAGATTTAAGTTTATTGGCAATTACATTATTTGACAGAAATATTAATACTATTCCAAATGCCCTTATATACCTTTATGTATAATTTCCTTTTATCTCAATAGTGATTTAATAAATTTTAAATGTAGTACTTACAGTAGTGCTTGATATTAAGAGAACCAACTAAATTATCATTTTAATACATGAAGAACTAATTTATAGTTTCTAGGTGAAAAAACTATGTTTTTATTCCTAAATTGTTGAATTGTCAGAATACTGAAAAAAAAACTTCAAAAATCAGCCAATCCCCAATAAGTTTTAAGATATAGCTATAACTAGGCTACCAGATGGCACGATGACAAGAAGTAATCACAATTTTATGAGCATGTAGTTGGAACTTTAGGAGTTCTTGTATTGCTATAACGGTTCTGGAGATTTTAGTGAGCTATTAATTATAGTTTTGACAATAAATTAATTTTAGAGAATCATGGAATTTATCCCTGAGGGTTAGAGCCTAATCTCATAGTAGAGTTCAACTTTAAAATATCATTCTGTATGATATCAATAATGTCTTTATTTAACAAAAGGAGTAATATAAAGAATTTAACGTCTCCATAAGAGCTAAGAAATCATCTCTCTTTAAAATGGTGCTCTGCTCCCTAGATGCTTGTTGCACCATGATAGATGATGGTCTCACTGTTAATTAGTAAGGCATTTAAAGGATGTGGGACTGTAGAAATGAGTCATGTCTTATGTGAGGACTCCTTGTCCCCAGGCTGTCCTTTCCTCCTGAGCCCTGTTATTCTACCCAGTTATGTGCATGGCCTCAGGCATTTCAGTAGGGTGCCGAGCTTACAGACAAGTTAAACATCTTGTGCACTGCAACTGTGTCAGCTGACATGATCAAACAATTAGTTAATTTTATACTTGGAATAAAATCCTCATATATGATTTAATTATAGCAAAAGCCTGTCTCTCTTTAACACTTTAGCAAATCAGAGTAAAGTCCTCACATCAACATAATAACTCTTTGGACTAGTATGTTTTTTGTATGAGTATATTCACTATATATACCTATTTCATAACTTCTATAACTACCCTATTGCAAAATACCTACGGTGAGGTTAACTAAGAAAATTGTTGGAAATCAAATTGTAAAGACCATTCTTTAAGTATGATAAATATTAATGACTCAATTTAAATAATATTTCAAACTTTGTATTAAAACATTTTCCCCTAAAAACTATAAAAACAATGAAAGAAAAAAGAAAGAAAGAAAAATAAATACATTAAACCCAAAGCTTCTACACAGCAAAGGAAACAATCAACAGAGTGAAGAGACAAACAACAGAATGGGAGAAAATATTTGTAAACTAGTATCTGACAAGGAATTAATGTCCAGAATATATAAGGAACTCAAATAACTCAACAGCCACAAAACAAATAATCTGATTAAAAATGGCCAAAAGACTTTAACTGACATTTCTTGGCAGAAAACATACAAATGGCCAACAGGTATATAAAAAAATGCTCAACATCACTAATCATCAGGGAAATGCAAATCAAAACTACAGTGAGAAATCACCTCATTCTAGCTACAATACCCATTATCAAAAGGACAAACGATAACAAGTATTGGTGAGGATGCGGAGACAGGAGAACTTTACACAGCATTGGTGGGAATGTAAATTAGTATAGCCATTATGGAAAACAGTATATAGGCTCCTTTAAAAAATAATAATAGAACTTAACAATAGAACTTTACCACATGGTCTAGCAATCCCATTCCTGCGTATATATCTAAAGAAGATGAAATCAGTATGTCAGAAAGATATCTGTACTTCCATGTTTATTGTAGCACTATTCACAATAGCCAAGATATGGAATCAACCTAAGTGTCCATCAATGAATGGATAAAAAACTGTGGTCTATATACACAATGGAATACTATTCAGCCATAAAAATGAATGAAATCCTGTCATTTGTGACAATGTGGATGAACCTGGAGGACTTTATGTTCAGTAAAATAAGTCAGACATATGAAGACAAATACCAAATGATCTCACTATACGTGGAATCTAAAAAAATTGATCTCATAGAAGTAGTGAATAGAACAGTGGTTACCAGAGAAAGGGGAGGTTAAGGGGGTTGGTGGTGGAGAGAGGTTGATCAAAGGGAATAAAATTACAAATAGGAAGGAAGAATAAATTCTGGTGTTCTGTTGCACAGTAGGATGACTACAGTCAACAATAAGATATTGCATATCTCAAATAGCTAGAAGAGAGGATTTTGAATATTCCCACCACAAAGACATGATAAGTGTTTGAGGGGACATAGATATCCTAATTGCCCTGATTTAATCATCACACAATGTATAAATGTATCATATCACATTATACCCCAGAAATGTGTACAATTATTATTTTTCAGTTAAAAGTAAAAACAATGAAAAGAAGGAAGGAAAAAAAGAAAGAAGAAAAAAAGAAGAAAGAAAGAAGACCCGCACATGCATACGGACACACAGACACAGGGAAATGACAATACAGACCCAGCCTTTCGGTTTCTTTACTCCTGAGCTTCTGTCTATATTTCCTCTACCCAGCTGTAGCACCTACTCCCAGGGTCATACCTTTGCCTTTGCATTTATTAAGAATTAAACTAGTTCCACTTTTAAATTTCCAATTACCCCACTGTCTAATTTTGATTTTTTGACAAAAATTTTTAATTTTTGTCTAATGATTTTATTGATCATTTATCCTAGAACTGACCACTTTCAAAACCCTTCAATCACATTAGGGTCTCTAATCTACCGTCTTAGTGAACCTTACTGCCTGTGTATTCTCATTTCTTATTGTCCAGCTGAGGTGTAATTGTCCATGATATCAACATTCTTCTGTATATATCCCCAAGTGCCTTGTTCCTCATCTTGCTCTCTTGGTTAACCCAAATATCTACCTACTTGATGTGAATATGTGAAATCCAATTGAGAAAATATTCAACTATATTGAATAGTCTCATCTTAAATTTATCATCCCAGATTTCAGGCAAGATTTTCAAATTCTAACACTAGCCTAGTCAATTCACTCTCCCACTTCTGCCACTTGCAAAAATACTATTTCATTTTTTGTTTCATAAAACTTTCAATATTTCTTTTTCCATGATCACTTGTAGCTAACTGAGTCTTAATTCAATGATAAGTTACAAGCAGCAAGCAAAAAACCGCTTCATTTTTTTAGCCACTAAATATGCAAACCAACCTATATTTGTAGATACATATAATAGATGAATGTAGTACTACAATTATAGCCTTCCCCGCAAATGCCCACATCCTAATCTCTGAAGCCTATGAATATGCTTTATTTACGTGGTAAATGGACTTTGTGAATGTGACTGAATCAATAACCTGATCCAGGGAGATTATCCCGATTATCTTGGTGAGCCCAATGCAGCCACAAGGATCCTTAAAAGTGGAAGAGGGAGGTGCCAGAGTCAGAGAGCAATGTGACTATGGAAGAAAGGTCAGTGATGTGATGTGTCGCTCACCTAGGCAAGGGGGGAAGGATGCCATAAGCCAAAGAATGTGGGTGGCTCCTAAAAGCTGGGAAAGGCAAGGAAACAGATTCCACTAGAGCTAGAAAGGAAAGTAGCCCTGCTGACACCTGGATTTTAACCTAACAGTGGAACTGTTGTAAAACTTCTGACCAACAGGACTGTATGATAAATTTGTGTTGTTTTAAGTCACTAAATTGGCAGTAATTTGTTACAGCAGCAATAAAAAAATTAAGGATTACCAGAGGCTGGGGGAGGGGATGTGAATGGGGAAAGGAGAGACGTTGATCTAAGGGTACAAAGTTTCAGTTTGAGAGGAGGAATACGCTTTGGTGATCTATTGCAGAGTGGCGACTATAATAAATAATGTATCGTATAATTAAAAATTGCTAAAAGAGTAGATTTTAAATGTTTTCATAACAAAAATAATAAGTATGTGAGGAGAGGAATTGGTTAAGTAGCCTTATTTCATCATTTTACATTGCAAACATGTATCAAAACATCACATTGTACCCTATAAATATACCCAATTATTATGTGCCAATTAAAAAGTTAAACACTTTAAAAGAGAAAATTAATACAATAAAAATTTACTTATTTCTATATAAGGCTCAAACCACCACTGTATTTTCTCCCTTCTTGGATTAGCTTTTAAGATATTTTTCTATTTTCTCCTGAATTATCAACTTCTCTATCATCTATCATTTCTATCTCTATGTGTATGTACATAAATAAATATGGACAGATATGGATAGATTTAGGTATAGATATCGATAAATCATGCTATATGTCATACTATAACTCTATATTTTTTGAAAAAAATAACAAAAAATAAAAACTATTGAAACCTCATGCCCGCCTACTAACTACCACCTCTTCTCTCTTTTCTTCTTTATAACAAAACTCAAAATAATTGCATATACTTGGTATATTAAACATACATCTCATGTTCTCTTTTTGAACTACTCTTCCAGTTTTTCACTTAAAAAGTACTTGCAAAAGTAATTAAAAGCTTCATATAGTCAAAATCACAGTCTTTTGTCAATCTTTACCTTTTTTGATTTTTCATCAGCATTTAGCACAGTTGAAATCTTTTTCATTCTTCTGCTGGGAACAACATATTCTTACTTCACTAAATGTTCCTTCTTCATCTTTTTCTTTTCTCCTTATCTTCTTCCTGACTTTTAAAAGATGGATCAAACCAGGTTCCAATCCTTATAACCTATCTTCTCTATTTACACGTATTTTCTAAATAGTGTCATCTAATGCTATGGCTTTAAGTATAGCCTCTGTGCTAAAGATTCCCTAGTAGATATCCAAAGCCCTACCTTTTCCCTGAGTTTTTGACTATGTATCTAATCCTATCTTGCATCTCTATTAGGATGTATTTAGAAATTTCTGTGTCAAGAAGTTACTAATGTCTGAATACTTGTATACCCTTAAAATTCATGTGTTGAAATCCTAACTCTCAAGGTGAAGTTATTAAGTGTCACGGCATTTTGGGAGGTGATCAGGTCAGGAGGGAAGAGCCTTCATGGATGAGATTAGTGCCTTTATAAAAACAGGCCCACAGGAGCTCCTTCACCCCTTCCACTATGTGAGGCCACAGCTAGGAGATGCCATCCATGAACCTGGAAAAGGCCCCTCAACAGACTCCAAATTTCCTGATATCTTGATCTTGGATTTTCCAGTCTCCAGAACTGTGAGAAATAAATTTTTGTTGTTTATAAACCCCACAGAGTTTTTGGGTTTTGTTGTTATTGTTTGTTGTTGTTGTTGTTGTTTTTGTATAACAGCCCGAATGGACTAAGAAGTCCAGTTCCAAACTCCTCCCTGCTCCTGCTTCACATCACTGCTCCCGTTTCAGGAAGTAGCACTATCATTTATCACAATGTTGAGATAAAAAATGTTGGTATCCTAACTACTTTGTTTTCTTTACACTGCACTTCCAACCATTAAGCGAGTCCTGTCCTGTCAGTTTGGCTTTCAAAATATAATATATCCTAATCCTGACGACTTCCAAATACCACTTCTGCTACCACTTTAATCCAAACCACCGTGTCAATTTACCTAGACTTGTGTGATAGCCTCCTAAGCAGCGTCCAACTATTCTCTTGCATTTCCATGGTTACTTCTCCACAGACTAGCCAGTTACTGGTTTCTGCATAGGTAATATGTGTCAATACAAGGAATATGAGGGAAACTACCTCTCCGGCATGGATTATGTCTTTGATGGTGCTACTAATCTATGGGAGTTTTCCTAAAATTAAGCATTTCTTCTGATTTTTATCGTGACAGGGGAAAGTTAAAATGAACATTTTCAAGAACTTCTACTTGGCCCCTCCCACCACAATAGTCTTAATTAAAGGTTGGGAAACCAATGCGGAACTTCTGGTTCCTCAACATATTTATAGTGATTATGTATTTGGGGATGGATAAATAAACACAATTGATTCTACAGACTCAGTCGACCCGTTTGAGGGCAGTTCTCCACTTATCCTCTGATCCCCACGAGCCTCAACTCTAATCACATGATGGCATCTCAGGTCCCTTGAAGATGAGAGCCTGTGTGTCATTTGCCCACACTCACCCAGGCTGGGACCTCTGCTACCCAGTGCCTGTCTCTGTGGGAACACAAGGTAGGGCTAGGGAGCTGTCCTATGATGTGAGCACAGGAACATTCGGCTCCACGGTTTGCTGTTTTCTTTCACAGCATCCTCCTCCCTCCAGAAAACCTAGATGAAGCTCTCAAAGAACCAAAAGAAGCCAAGAAAAGGATTTTATTCAAATAATTTCATTTTTTGGCCCTGTAACTGAAATGGCCTTGTTTCAATGAACTGCCAAAGACTGGATAGTGCCTCAGAGGAGGAGGGAATATTCAACCCGAACAAAAGACACATTAACATCTCAATCCATTGTCCTAACACAATAACTTAACAAAGATTATAGGATTAAAAGTTAATAAAAATCTATTTTTCAATGTGATCCCATTTATTTTTAATTTTAAGTAATAAAAATAACTTAATTATTTTAGTTTTAATTAAAAATACTTATTACTTACTTTGATTAATATAATAAAACATACCTTCTTTAACAAAATAAGGATTTGAAAATATTTTTGAGTGATTAAAGACCCAAATTGGAAAAAAGAGTTTGAAAATGAAATATTTCCTAAGGACAAACAAATATTAAAAACGAGAAGCTTGACTCTTCCTTTTGAAATGAAGAGACTTCTCACCCTCATCTCAGAGCATTTACTTTAGAAAACATGTAATTCTAAGAACTTTCTCCTTTCTTTGAAATGTATTCAAATTCTTTTGAAAACCAGATAGGGCCTTTTGGCAGCTTATGGCCCAGGAATGTCTTTTCTCAAGGACCAGGTAGTCGTTTCTTTGAAATGTAAATATCAAAAAGATAATAACTTACACCCAGTTTCTCTGATAGGGTAGGCCCCTTACATTAGGGTACCCCTTTGACCAAGCTGCAAAACCACTCCTATAATAAAGATACAACACCTGTTTCTTCTTTGTTTCTCCAGATAAAGCCAATTAGCTAACACAGATGGATACAGGTGAATTTAGGATGAATTATGTTTGACAAATGGTGCTTTCAAGTCCTCTTACTAGACGACTATTTACTGTTTACCTTGAAAATATCTATACAATGGGTTATATCTGCTCAGGTGTATAAAAGGGCAAGATTTCTTTCCGTCCTTGCAATCTCTTAGCGATTGCCTGTGATATACATCATATTCTAATTTAATGCTTATTCAATGATAAAATAATTTTCTTTATTACTGTTTGTGGAAAGAATTTCTGGGTTGGGAGAAGATTTTGGTTTTAATTATGTTTCCCCAACAATTGATAATGGGTTTACATACATAACATAAGTGCATTGCAGTTGTGGTTAAGAACATAAAGATGGAGTTAGCTTTAGAAAAATAGTGCACTAAGTGATGAAAGGTTTGATTACATCACTATGAAGGCTATTTAACATTTTTGTGGTCTGAAGCTCATATTTTAAACACAAGCTTCTATCAGTGGAAACCCAGTCTTAGAATATATATGAATCCTCACCTCAAGGGGGAAAAAAACTCAATGTATGTATGTATCCTACTTACTGAGTACCTTCATCCTAATTTATAATTGTTAACTTATGGAGCAGTAATAAATTAAATTTTTGATACTTAATATTTATTTCTATTATAATTATATCTGCAATGTATGACCCTATTTTCAAATAAGGTCATATTCTGAGTTACTAGATGTTAGGATTTCAACATAGCTTTTTGGGAATATATATTCAATCTATAACGCATTCTAATTGCATAGTTTTCTAGCCTATAACATAGAATCCAAGATGCAAGAGAATTTTTCCACCAAATTAAAAGTACAGTTGACCCTTGGTCAACATGGGTTTGAATTTTGTGGGTGGATTTCTAAACAATAAATACACAAACACGTACAGACCATAGTTGGAGCTCTTAGCAGTTGAGAGAAATGTAAACAAACATAAAGGTGCGGTATTAAATCATAACTGCATAAAATTAACTGCAGTACATACTGTACTACTGTAATAATTTTTGTTGCCACCTCCTTTTGCTACTGAGGTGAGCTCAGATGTTGCCAGTACCCTCTTAAAACACTGTGTGACACTAGCCATCTCCATGTGAGCAGTTTGTCTCTCTAGCAAATTGCATATCACAGCAAAAAGCGATCTCTGGAGGTTCTGTATTTTTTCATTGCGTTTAGTGCGATACCGTAAACCTTGAATAACGCCACAGGACCCATACGAAGGTGCCACTAGTGATCCTGGAAGTGCTCCCAAGGAGTAAGGACAAGTTACGACGCTACAAGAAAAGGTGCGTTGCTTGATATGTACTATAGATTAAGGCCTGCGGCTGTGGTGGCTGCTGTTTCAGAGAGATGATACGTCTCATAAATAGATGATGTAAATTTATGCCATCGATAAACGCAGTACAGTGTTGTAAATAGATTTTTTCTTCCTCAGGATTTTATTAAAACATTTTTTCTCTAGCTTACTTTATTGTAAGAATACAGTATATGATATATATAGCATACAAAATAAGTCTTAACGAACTGTTTATGTTACCCATAAGGCTTCTGGTTGACAGTAGGCTATTAGTAATTAAGTTTTGGGGGAGTCAGAAGTTATACATGGATTTTTTACTGCATGAGGGTTCAGTGTCCCTAAGCCCCATGTTGTTCAGGGGTCAATTGCATAATATAATAACTTTACAATATTAAATGTTAACTCCAGTCCACAACTTTTATTGAATATAACTCTCCGCTTGATAATGTTTTAATTGATCAAAAAAAAAAGCGATTAAAATTCTATTCTCCAAGACCAGAGTGAGTCCAGCAGGATAACAGACTATCAAACACAAATGTGAAATCGCAAAGATATCAACAAGGTATTATGCAAGTCTAGATCATAAGCCCTTAGGTCTAGCGTGAGGCAGGTAAAACTCCTACAAGATTCATTCTTAGCAGTTGGATGAAACATGAACAAAGACACAGACATATGAAGCAGTGGTATTATAATCAGTTTTTATTTCTATTAATTAGGAATTGGGGGTAACATGTGAGGAAGTTAGGTGGATAGAGAACAGGCTACCGAGTAACTTATAAGGTGCTGGATTTGCTCCTACTGGCAAACGAGTGAAGCATTTTTCATCAGATGATCAGCTTGATAATATTTCATATAGTTGAATCACTCTGAGTAGCAATTTGAAGTCTGGTGCCTTAAAGCTCAACCAGGATGCATTCAATGATTGTAGGTAAGCGATTACGAAACCAGAAGAATTATAGAGGTATTAAGGATGAAGAAAAAGAAATTGAGTTGAATAGCTCTTCATATCCCATAGAAATTATAGTACACTATTTGGCTGTCATAGAAGCCTTGGGATATAGATAGGACATAGTACTACCATCAAGTTTTAGATGAGAAGAGACAGACTGAGAGATTAAAGTTACAGGCATATGTCAGAAAGTTAACAAATGAAAGAAACAGCTCCAAAGTCAAGGTCTTGTGACTGCTGGTTGATTTCATTACACTGTCTCTTTAATTCACATTGTGGTACTGTTTCAATATAAATTTTTAAAATTTTATAACTACCACTGAATATTACCTACTAAATTAGTTCATGTGAAATTGATAAATGTATGTGACCCTTTTCTTTTTTCCTATATTTAGCAAAATTCAGATAATGAAGATGCCATTTATAAAAGTAAACAAAAATTTTTAAGGTCATTAAAGAAATCAAGACATTCATTTTCAAAAAATTTTCTGTATTCTTGTGTTGTACTCTATACTGACACACTTTTTAAATTTACAATCATGGTGCTAGAATCAGTCACCGATGGTGCTGGGTAGAATATTAAGATAAGCTTTGCTAAAGTGTCACAGATACGGGAATCACTATTTACTTTTTCTGACTTCTCTCCATTTATTCGGGTTACCCTGCTAAAGTGCATTTGCTACCTTCTGTTTTGAAATATGTCCTTACTCAGAGTTGGTCTCACAACTTGCCGGAAAACATGAGGTAATTACTCAGACGTTGTCAGGGAGGAAACCAATGAGCAATGCATTTTCCATGACATGAGCAGATGTGATTCTGAGAATACACCTATTGATAAAAGCAGTAGGAAAATGAAGAAATAATAGTTAAAGCTACTCTCAGTCACTCTTCAAAAGTTATGAAATCCAGGAAATTTCAAACAAGTTGAAAAAAATGTTTCTAACGGAGAGATTTCAGAGCATTATTTGCCTCATAAATGTCAAAGAATAAAACAACTCTCAACACATTTCTCTCTAGGGGGAATATTGCTACTCCAATCAAAAGTGCTAAATGATTTTAAACATAATTATATTTTTATTTTTGAGCAGCTTTAGATTTAAAGAAAAGTTGCACAAATAGTACAGAGAGTTCCAGCACACCCCTCACCCACTGTCCCTTACTATTAACACATTACTGTGGTGTGTTTATCATAATTACGGCACCAACATCAGCATGGTATTGTTAACTATATTCCATACTTTATTCAGAATTGTTTTAGTTTGTACCTAAAATCATTTTCTGTTCAGAATCCCTTCCAGGTACCACATTTCATTTAGTTGTTCTGTCTCCTTAGGCTCCTCTAATTTGTGAGAGTTTCTCAGATTTTCCTTATTTTTGATGGCAATTTTGACAAGTAGTGGTTGGGTATTTTGTAGAATGTCTGTCAGTTTGGGTTTGTTTGATGTTTTTCTCATGCTAAGACAGGGTTAATGTGTTTTTGGAAAGAAGACTACCGCATGAGGCAAAGTGCTATTCTCATCAAAGCATATCAAAGGTGCATATTATCAGCATGATTTATTACTATGGATAGTAACCTGATCACCAGGGAGAGGCAGTATTTGTAGCATTCTTCAACTTGTAAATTTACTTTTTTTTTTCCTTTTCCTATTCTACTCTTCGGAAGCAGAGAAACTATTTTTTGCATTCTTTGTCATTCATTAATTAAAGACATGAATGTGTCACAGGATATAAGGGACATCCACATAAACATTGAAGGCCAAGTTTTCAATGCATTGCTTGTACTTGAGACGGCTTCCTCGGCAGCAGCTGTTACGACAAACCCAGGAGTGGTAAACTGCAATCATGAGTGCTGAAGCTAGAGATACTGCCGATACTGAGGGTTAAAAGTGTCCATTATTTTTTACCTTAAGAGCAGAGGAGATAGCTCTTCACCAAAAGAACTGGAAATTTCCTCAATTTTTCTATTATATTTTTACACAAAAATAGTTAAATATTCTATTTCCTATATTTGCTTTTCCTTTTTAAGCTTTTCAGAGCATCTCCTCCCAAACTGAGTTTCATGCTTACAATAACTTAGGAAAGGCTTGTGTTAGAATAGGTAAGAGGGGATACGTTACCACCAGACTTGTCAGAGTTTTTTCATATGGTAATAAGGATTGTTAATGTGTGATACCGTGTTATGTGATGCAGTGTTTCCTAAATTTAGAACTAGAACATTAAAATTTTTATGAAGTACTACCTCCAGAGAGCACAATTTGGGAGTATTTTTATGAAGCTAAATTGAATAGCTCAAAGAACTAAAAAATTTGAGACAACAATGAAGTTCAATTTGAAGACATGTAACATATACACAACTAAGAATCTGAATGAGTTTTGTAGAATCTTTTGCAACTCTATAGTCAAAAGGTATAAATTTCTTTTTCTTGCTCACATAGCCATCCTTCACTGCATTTTTTAACAATAGAAATTAATTTTTAGAACAATTTTTGATTCACAGCATAATTGCAGAGTTCCCATATACACCGTGCCCCTACACAGTTACAGCCTCCCCAGCTATTAACATCCCCTACTACAGTGGCACATTTGTTACAATCAACAAACTTACGCTGACACATCATTATCACCCAAAGTCCATAGTTTACACTAGGATTTACACTTGGTGTTGTATATTCAGTGGGTTTTGATGAATGTATAATGTCATGTATCCACTGTTACAGTATCATACAAAATAGTTTTGCTGCCCTAAAAATCCTCTGTGCTCTGCCTAGTCATCTGTCCCTGCCTACTAACCTGTGGCAACAACTGATCTATTATTATCTACTATTTTCATAGTTTAGCTTTTCCCACAGTGTTACATACTTAGAATCATGGATGTGTATGCCTTTCCAATTGTATTCTTTGACTTAGTAATATGCATTTCAGTTTCCTCCATTTTTTACGGCTTGATAGTCATTTCTTTTCAGCTCCGAATGACAGTCAGTTGTCTGAATGTACTTCAGTTTATCTGTTCACATACTGAAGGATATCTTGGTTGCTTCCGAGTTCGGCCAATTATAAATACAGCTGCTACAAACATTCACTTGCAGGTTTTTGGGTGGATGTAAGTTTTCATCTCATTTGGGTAACTACCAAGGAGCACAATTGCTAGAGCGTAGGGTAGGAGTATATTTACTTTTATAAAAAGCTGCAAATGTGTCTTCCAAAATGGCAGTACCACTTTGTATTTCCACCAGCTGTGAATAAGAATTTCTGTTGCTCTACCATTTGGTATTGTCAGTATCTGGATTTTGGCCATTTTAATAGATAGTGCATCTCATAGTTTTAATTTGCATGTTTCTAATGTCATATGATGTTGAGCATCTTTTCATATGCTTATTTGCCATCTGTGTATCTTCTTTGGTGAGGTGACTGTTGAGATCTCTTGCCATTTTTTAAATTGGGTGGTTCATTTTCTTATTGTTGAGTTTTAAAAGCTGTTTGTATATTTTGGATAATAGTCCTTTATCAGATATGTATGTTGCAAATATTTTCTTCTAATATGTGGCTTATGTTTTTTATTTTCTTGACAGTGTGTTTCATGGAACAAAAGTTTTTTTAATTTTAATAGAGTCCATCTTTGAAATATTTCTTTCATGGATAATTTCTTCAGTGTTGTATCTAAAAAGCCATCACCATATCCAAGGTCACCTAGATTTTCTCCTATGCTATCCTCAATGAGTTTTATAGTTTTGAATTTTCCATTTAGGTCTTTGATCTATTTTGAGTTAAGTTTTTGAAGGGCATAGGTCTGTATAAAGATTGTTCTTATTTATTTTTTGCATGTGGATGTCCAGTTTTCCCAGCATCCCATGTTGAAAAGACTGTTTTCTCCATTCTATGTTTCTTGATAATTTTGTTCCTTTGTCAAAGATCAGTTGACTTTGTGTGGGTTTATTTCTAGATTCTCTGTTTTGTTCCATTGACTTACTAGTTTATTCTTTTATCAATACTACAATCTATTAATTTCCATAGATTTATAGTAAGTATAAAAGTTGAACAGTGCCAGTCCTTGAACATTGTTTTCCTTGAATATTGTGTTGGCTATCCTCTGTCTTTTTTCTCTCTATATAAACTTTAGAATCAGATTGTTGATATCCACATATGAGCTTGCTGAGATTTTGATTGGAATTTCATTCAGTCTACAGATCAAGTTGGGAAAAACTGACATCTTGACAATATTGACTCTTTATATCCATGACTATGGAATATCTCTCCATATCTTTAGTTTTTGATTTTTTTCATCAGTTTTGTAGTTTTCGTCATGTAGACAACAACATGTTCTTGTACATATTTTGTTAGATTTTACTTAAGTGTTTCATTCTTGGCTGTACTGATGTAAACAGTATTCTGCTTTTAATTTCAAGTTCCAATTGTTCCTTACCGGTATGTAGGGAAGTGTTCGACATTTGTGTATTAACCTTGTATGCTGCAACCTTGCTGTGATCATTTATTATTTCTAGGGGTTATTTTGTTGATTCTTTCAGACTTTCTGCGTAGATAACTATGTCATCTGCAACAAAGACAATTTTTTTCCTTCCCTTCTATTCTGTGCACCTTTTATATCACTTTCCTTTCTTATTGCATTAGCTAGGACTTCCAGTGCAATGTTGAAAAACAGTAGTGAGAGGGGACATCCCTGCCTTTTTCCCGATCCTAGTGGGGAAGCTTTGAGTTTTTTAAACTTATATACTGTTGAATTATTTTTTCAATGATTACCCTAAGGATGAAACTAAGCATTGCAATAGTTTGGTTTGTCCTGGCCAAAACTCATGTTGAAGTTTAACCCCCAATGTGGCAATGTTGAAAGGTGGAGCCCAGTGGGAGCTGTTTGGGACATGGGGGCATTTCCTCATGAATAGATTCATACCCTCCCATGGGATGAGTGAGTTCTGCCTTTTGCAGGAATGGATTAGTTCTTGCAAGAGTGGGTTGTTAAAAAGAGGGTGTATTCCTTGGTTTCTCATTCTTGTTTTCTCTCTTGCTAGGTGGTGTCTTTGCACATGCTGGCTACCCTTCTGCTTTCTACTGTAAGTAGAAGCAGCCTAAGGCCCTCACCAGATGCAACTGCCCAATCTTGGATTTTTCAACCACCAGAATTGTAAACTAGAATAAATAAACTTCTTTTTTTAATAAATTACCCAGCCTCAGGTATTCTTCTATAGCAACACAAAATGGATTTAGACAAGCATATTGTATATCATAGCTATATTTCAACTAATCACCTTTTTGCTATTGTTATAAAATAATTTACTCTGTATGTTTTAGATATCACTAGACATTTATTATTTTTATTTTTATTTTAAATAAGCAGTGTTCTTGCAGATTTATCCTCATTTTTAATATGCTCAATCTTCTGGTGATCTTCAATTCTTTCTTCAACTATGTTCTTAAATCTAGTATCATTTCCTTGCAGGCTAAATATCTTACTGTTAGTGTTACCTATTTATTTTTTGTTGTAGGTTTACAGATGAGGAATTCTCACAGTTTTTATTTGGCTTTAAATCACTTTTATTTTTCTTTCAGTTTTTAATGATATGTTTAACACATTTCAAAATAGAGAATGACTTTTTTCTTTAGGAATTTTAAAGAAGTCATTTTATTTACTTTGACTTTCTATGATTTCTGTTCAAGAGTAAGCTATCACACTGATTTCTATGTATCTTT